>JAWJED010000043.1:0-200333 GCA_033675135.1 Frankliniella intonsa | reverse complement strand
GAAGAGCTTTTTCTACTCTTCTCAGGCAAAGGGATTGAGACTCGAATCGACTTTATGAGGATGGTGTCTCTTTTCAGAAAAGTCCATTCTTTCGATTGGGACGCTCGGTGACTACAGTCTGAGTTTGCTGCTCCTACCCGAAATTCAATGATAAAACGTTTGTCGCACCGGTGCGACATTGGGTCTCCACGCTGGTAGTACTTTCACAGGGATACTGCCCCGCAGGGTAAAAGCTTCTGCCACTCGTATTCTTCTGCAAACAGTGTAACTGTGCTCTAGGTCCTGTATAAGAACCTGTAAGCCCAATCAGTATAAATGTAACAAAATATGTTCATGGCTTTAGCATCCGTGCTTGATGTGGGAAAGTTCTCGCGTGATCATTTTCTTTTATAAACTCAGGACGCCCAATGTCGTCACCCGTGCGAAGCATATAACCTCTCACTCACAAACCAAACATGACATTTTCGGATTTTGAAATGGAATAGACTCTTGAGACTACACCAAAGTAATATGCTCCTCAACACAGTAAACAATAGGAACACGAATTTCCCGTCATTTTTGTCAAAATTAAAATGATTAGCTAATAACTTTCGCGTCGGTTTTCCTCAGCTGTATGGGAACCAAGATGCAATTTTTTCGACGGCACCATGGTAGATACGCATACATGACGGCAGTCAGTACGACCATCACAGTCTTCCTGCGATTAAAAATAAGAAAAACCCATCGCTACCGGGGAAGCCCAATGTCGCACCGGTGCGACAAATCAAAAATTGGTCACCAAAGAGCGGTAAACTCGAAATATCGACAAAAGCGCGTTCATTGGACTTTATTTAGTAGGAAATCAGCAAAAATTATTTTTTTCGCAATACTGGCCCCACCTTGGGCCTTACAGGGTTAAATAGTTTGTTCAGAATTATTACAAACCGTGTTTTTTATGTGTTTCTGCATAATTACAGTTTGGAGTCGCGAACAGGACGAATGTTATTCAAAATGTGTCCATCCTTTGTCCTTTGTGTGGTAAACGCAGTACAACCTGGAAGCATATCAATCAATTTCACTCAGACCTAGACTGCAAAAAGATCAAAGCGTATGCCCAAGGGATGTACAGCAGCAATTGTAGGGGCCCATACTACAAGAAGGGTCTTATTGACAGTTTATATAACGCTGCTAAGAATTCAAGAGATGAATTTGAACAAAAACTCCAAAACTTTTGCTGCAATAGTGGGATTGGGTTAACGGAAAATCCCAGGGAGGCGGTCCCTGTATTTGATGTTGATCTTGTTTTTGCCAAGGGTTATGTAAGCATTGTGAAAATACTACATGGACTTATGTTTGTAAATTTGTCAGCCTTGACAAGGGAACATACCTAAGTGTTACCCTCCGATTTTGATCCGCCTTTAGGGTTTTGAAGGTTGACTATATACATGACGATTGCCGAAAAAAGTTCGTGCCCAATTTGATATCTTGGGGTCGAAAGGTGGTCTCCAATTTCTCCAAAAAGCCAATATGTAAGCCCATGACCAAATATGAAGAATTTTAAAAAAATAATTTCATGCGTCTCCAAAGAGGAGTAACTCGACGAGTTAGAGATCCATCCCTGGGCTAAAATTTCGTCCGTTTCGCTCTGATCTCTTACCGTTTTGGGCGCTGCTGTAGGGGCGGTTTCTTGGGTGTAAAGTGTCCCTATTAGCTTATTCGCACCGTAAAACCGCCTGTATGTATTTGATCGAAATTGTTTTTCCTCGTGTCAGTATTCAAAGTTTTGCGCTCAAAGACACACCTGATCGAGTAATCGACTTCCGGAAGTCGAGCGCCGCTCCGACAGGGCGCGGTGGTAAGATAGCGTTGCGTTTGCGATCCCTAAGGTAGGAGTGAAGAGCTTTTGCTACTTTCTCGAAGGCAAAGGATTGAGACTCGAATCAGACTTTATGAGGATGGTGTCTCTTTTTCAGAAAAGTCCATATCTTTCGATTGGGACGCTCGGTGACTATCTGAGTTTGCTGCTCCTACCCGAAAATTCACAATGATAAAACGTTTGTCGCACCGGTGCGACATTGGAAGTCCTCCACGGGGTAGTACTTCACAGGATACCCCATAGGGTAGCCGTTCTGCCATCGTATCTTCTGCAAACAGTGTAACTCAAGTGCTCTGTGGTCCTGTATAAGAACCTATATGCTGATCAGTATAAATATAACAAATATATGTTCATGGCTTTTTGTAGCATCCGTGCTTGATGTGGAAAGTTGATTCTCGCGTGATCATTTTCTTTTTATAAAACTCAGGACGGCTCAATGCTCGCACCGTACGACAGATTATAACTCTCTACTCATACAAAACCAAACACTGACATTTTAGGATTTTTGAAATGGAAATAGACTCTTGAGACTATTTTTACCAAAAGTACATGTACTCCTCAACACCAAGTAAACAATAGAGACACGAATTTCGGTCATTTTTTGTCAAAATTAAAATGATTGGCTAACTTTCGCGTCGGTTTCTCAGCTGTATGGAACCAAGAGCAATTTTTTTCGACGGCACCATGAGATACGCAATACATGACAGTCAGTAATGACCATCACAGTCTTCCTGCGATTAAAAATAAGAAAAACCCATCGCATACCGGGGAAGCCCAATGTCGCACCAGTGCGACAAATCAAAAATTAGTCACCAAAGAGCGAAGTAAACTCGAAATATCGACAAAAGCGCGTTCATTGGACTTTATTTAGTAGGAAATCAGCAAAAATTATTTTTTTCGCAATACTGGCCCCACCTTGGGCCTTACAGGGTTAAATAGTTTGTTCAGAATTAGCCCTACAAATCCAATGTTTTTTTATGTGTTTCTGCATAATTACAGTTTGGAGTCGCGCAACAGGACAGATATGTTATTCAAAATGTGTCCATCCTTTGTCCTTTGTGTGGTAAACGCAGTAACAAACCTGGAAGCATATCAGTCGTTTCCACTCAGACCTAGACTGCAAAAGATGATCAAAAGTATGCAGCCCATGGATGTAAGCAGCAGCAATTGTAGGGGGCCCCATACTACCAAGAAGGGTCTTTATTGACAGTTTATATAACGCTGCTAAGAATTCAAGATGATGAATTTGGAACAAAAACTCCGCAAACTTTTGCTGCAATAGTGTGGATTGGGGTTAACGGAAAATCCCAGGAGGCGGTCCCTGTATTTGACATGTTGATCTTGGCTTTTTTGCCAAAGGGTTATGTAAGCTATTAGTGAAAATATTACATGGACTTATGTTTGTAACTTTGTCAGCCTTGATAAGGGAACATACCTAAGTGTTACCCTCCGATTTTGATCCGCCTTTAGGTTTTGAAGGTTGACTTATAATACATGACGATGCCGAAAAAGTTTCATTGCCCAATTTGATATCTTGAGGTCGAAAGGTGGTCTCCAATTTCTTCCAAAAGCCATATATAAGTTTCCATGACCAAATGCTGAAGGTGCCAATGGTTTAAAAAAATAATTTCATGTCTCTCTAAGGGGTAACTCGACGAGTTGATTGACCCTCTATGTGGGGGCTAAAATTTCGTCCGTTTCGCTCCTCATTCTCTACCGTTTGGGCTGCCAAAGGGGCGGTTTCTTGGGTGTAAAGTGTCCCTATTACATTATTCTGCACTGTGAAACCGCCTCCTTATACAGCCTAAACGGTAAGAGATAGAGGCAGAAACGGACGAAGAGTACAGCCCAGAGGGTCTCAAACTCATGAGTTACCCCTTTAGAAGCACATGAAATTATTTTTTTTAAATTCTTCATATTTGGTCATGGGCTTACATATGGCTTTTTAGAGAAATTGATGACCACCTTTCAACCCCAAGATATCAAATTGGGCACGAACTTTTTTCGGCAATCGTCATGCATATAGTCAACCTTCAAAACCCTAAAGGCGGATCAAAATCGGAGGGTAACACTTAGGTATGTTCCCTTGTGAGTGAAACGAATCTCGGATGCAGCCCGCAGGAAAACGTCCGGCAGTAGATTAGAGCTTGGCGACAAGCTTCGTAACATTTCGAAAGAAATTGCCAAGAATGTATGTAAAAAGTAGCAAATAGTTAAGTAAGTTTAAGCCTGAGGTCGCTTATTGCACCTCGAAAGTATAGGAAATGTGTGTTTTATTATCTAAAGCGTTTGTTTTGGTATGAGATATTTCATTGTTGATTGCCCCTGCCAGACTAACCACAAAATTATCAAGTCAAAATTTTGGATACATCACAACGTGTGTATAGGCTCGATTTGGTTTCACACGTTTTGGTAAAATTCTGAATATTTTAATTTTATGTTTTCGTCTTGGTCACTGATGGTGTGGTGTGAGGACTTTATAGGTTTTGTTCAAAGCAGACAGGTTACGTACATTCACTGTAACTAAAGCTTTTGTTCCTCAGTAATCATTTTTCTGGAACTATGCCACATTAGTCATAACATATTCTGAAGTGCATATTGAATGTTAAACAAAAATGCACAGTGGAAAAGCAAACTGTGCCACCAAAATAATTGGCATATGGATTCATTTTTAGTTCCTTACTTGTAACATCCTTTTCAGAGGATACTTATAGTCAGAATATTAGAGACTTCAGCCAAGCTTTATTTTGGGTGACACTATTCAAAAAGGTGCTTTATCTTAAAGTTAAAATAAACTTTATATGCTCTAATTTTGTGATGTCATGTTTCCAATTCAATTTAAAGGCAGGAGCTCTGTAACTCAGTGTGTAATCAGTTTTGTGTGTCCTTTTGACTTACAGGTGCTAATTGGCCATCATGATTAATTCAAGTACATCTTCCTCAAGCACGAGTGACTCGGACACTGGACAAGCCTTTGTACTGATGATGATTTTGATTTAGAAGAATACTGACAAGATTGAGTCAGAAGTAGAGATAATAGATGAAAGTGGTGGTGCATTATCTGTACGCCCAGGTAATTTCCATCTCATTAACAGTTTCTAACTCTATTTACAGCCAACAAATTTCAGATAAAGATATTCTGCTTAATTCTTTTGATTTTATCTATCTGTTTAACAGAAATTCTTTTACAAAATAAGGCGGCAGAGTTGTTGATCGGCCTTAAAGAAAATGCAAACACCACCCAAGTTGCAATCAATCGGATGGTTGCAGGTATCAATGGCATGATGCCTCTCTACAATGCATTTGTCAAGGTAAAAATCCTGTGTAGAAACTCATTAATGTTATGTTTGTTTTCACATTTAAACTTATTTCTTTTGCTAAAAACTAGTTTTCTTTTACCTTTCTTCCAGAGTGAATTGATGAAGAGAAGCCAAAATGGGGTCATCAAAGTTGAAGACATGAATGAATTTTTTCACATTTCTGGATGGTCAAACTATTTTTGAAGGAATTCAAACAGAGTACAGAAAGAAGTGGTATGAGAAGGAGAAGTGGCCGGAGCACCTTGAATTTAGAAAATAGTGTTAAGATGGAAAACTGTCATGCGCCGAAACAAAATTGTTGAGTTTCCCAAAGACTTCGGATATCGAGTGTCATTTTACCACCAGCTTGAAATCCTGCTTCAGAATAAAGAGGTTCTGAAGTGTATTGATAATCCTAAGCCATCATTGCCGAACAAATTTAGGTCCATACTTGATGGGTTAGGGTGGCCGAAAAAAAAATTGTTTTTGATTTCTCAAAAACGTAATTCAGTTTCGGATAAAGCATTAAAAACTGAATCGAATGAGCCCTTTTAAACGAGGCCCTGGGCGCATAAAATTGAGAGTCGCGGCAAAGCGCTCAAAGTTTAACAAACAGTAAGAAAAGTTTGAGGCGTGCACTAAATTGGAAATAATTTTTTGTAGAGTGCAAAACAGGTCCATGATCCATTCTTAGAGGTAGTTTGATACGGAGAATCCATATTTCAAATAATTTTTAACATACAGGCCCTTTGAAAGCGTCTATTTGCCCCCTGAAAGCAAATTTTAGTTTTTTTTTTCTCACTTTTATGAAGAGACGCAGGGGGCTCCGTCGGGACCTAGCCCGCTCGGGAACGTTTTCAGAGTGGAATTAGGGGCTTCTTTCCATGCTCTTTCGATTGCAACCAACGAAAATGTCCCTACGAATCTCCTTTAGTATGTTTTTATTGTGTCGGCAAATACCCAAAGTTCCTAAAAAACAAAAATTTTACACGATACGTGCTGCGTTCTATCCGCGCTTGCCGCCAGCCGCCTAGTGGTGTAAAATGGCATGTGGATGGAAGGAAGAGGTGCGACAGGGCCCGGGCCGAGCCCAGCTGGCGGCAGGATGTGTGCGCGTACGCGGCAATGAGACAAAATGCCTAAATATCGGATATTTATAGGAGTGTTAGAGATCAACAGATGTATACTCCTTTAAACGTTTAATTTAAATTTTAACTTTTAAACGTTTTCATTAGATATTATATTGCATGTTAATAGAGTCACAAATCTGTCTTCATTTTTTTAAAGTGGCCTTATTCATGTCTGTTGAAATATTTAATGAAAACGTTTAAAAGTTAAAATTCAAATTAAACGTTTAAAGAGAGTATACATCTGTTGTCTAACGCCATACCCATTATTTGAAATATGGATTCTCCGTATCAAACCTCCTCTAAGAATGGCCCCGCAATGGATCATGGACCTGTTTTGCACTCTACAAAAAATTATTTCCAATTTAGTGCACGCCTCAAACTTTTCTTACTGTTTGTTTTTAAACTTTGAGCGCTTTGCGCGACCTCTAATTTTACGCGCCCAGGGCTCGTTTTGGGCTCATTCGATTCAGTTTTTGATGCTTTATCCGAAACTGAATTACGTTTTTGAGAAATCAAAAATAATTTTTTTTTCGGCCACCCTATTGATGGGTACTGTTATCAAACTCATGAAGTTGTGAAGGAAGACCCTCATGCCTTAGGTTTTGTCTTATTTGTCGACGATGTTGCATCTACTGATGCGCTATCATCATATCAAGATCATGGCATCAGGAACTATTCATGGACTTTGGCCAACATCTATCCGGAACTAAGATCAACTCTAAGAGCAATTTTGTTCTTGATGTAACAAGCTTTTAGAACAAAATCTTCTGACTACACTAGCTTCAAATATGTTACAGAGAAACCTAAAAATAACAATTTAAAACAAAAACAGACTGCTACATCTTAAATATTTTTATGCAAGGTAGTTTAGATAGTATTTCAGTCTATAGCTATATAATATGCATTGCTTGAAGTCCCTCGATGTTCCCTTTTTGGCTGAGCGAAGCGAAGCCTATTACGCCACTTGAGTGCTAAAAAAGTTCAATGTTTGTCTGTGTGTGTGTCTGTGTGTCTGTGTGTCTGTCTGTGTGTCTGTCTGTGCGCACGATAACTCGAGAACAAGTGGAGATATCGAGCTGAAATTTTAACTGTAGCTTCCTTGCCCTAAAAGCTCGGTCGAGTTCGAAAATGGGCATTCTAGCTCAAAAATTGACACCGTTAAAAATTAATTTACATTTTCAAAAAAATAATTTTAAAAATAAATATTTATTTTTCAGTGTCCTAAGGGGTAACTCGGCGAGTTGCGACCCTTTGGGCGAAAATTTCGTCCGTTTGGCCGTATCTCTTACCGTTTAGCCGCTACTGCGTGACTAATGGAAGAAAAGTCCTAAAAATGCATGTTGGGTGTCGTTATCGAGGTATTTCCACGAGTTGCGGCCCTCTGCACGGAAATTTCGTCCGTTTGCCCGTGTCTCGCACCGTTAAGCCCCTGCAGCGTGAAATTTCGACAAAGAGTCCTTAATATACGATTAGAGTTGTGTAATTTCTCAGATTTTCGCTTGTACAGACTAGCATAAGGCCGGAACCGTCTGCACACGAGTGAAATTTTAATTGCGCCCACTGTTTCGTTATTTTCAAAGCGTATTTTTATGGCATCCTTATCCATAATGACAGCGCCGCAGGTCAGGTAGATGTACGCAGGCGCGTCGCAGCGTAACAGTGTTTCGCGAGATATCGCGAAGCCTGTTACGCGAGACGTGGTCTGGCGTACATCTACCTAGTTTAGATAGTATTTCAGTCTATAGCTATATAATATGCATTGCTTGAAGTCCCTCGATGTTCCCTTTTAATTAAAATGTCAAGTTCAGATTTTTAATTTTAAAAAAATTGGTCATTGGCTGAGCGATAGCGAAGCCTATTACTTCACTGATCGGATTTGGCTCCTGTCTGTCTGTCTGTCTGTTTGTTTGTTTGTTTGTTTGTGTGTCTGTGCGCACGATAACTCGAGAACGAGTTGAGATATCGAGTTGAAATTTTTACTGTAGCTTCCTTGCCGAAAAAGCTCGGTCGAGTTCGAAAATGGGCATTCTAGCTCAAAAATTGACACCGTTAAAAATTAATTTACATTTTCGAAAAAATAATTTTAAAAATAAATATTTATTTTTCAGTGTCCTAAGGGGTAACTCGGCGAGTTGCGACCCTACGGGCGAAAATTTCGTCCGTTTCACCGTATCTCTTACCGTTTAGCCGCTACTGCGTGACTAACGGGAAAAAGTCCTAAAAATGAATGTTTGGTGTCGTTTCCGAGGTATTTCGACGAGTTGCGACCCTTTGGGCGGAAATTCCGTCCGTTTGGCCCTATCTTGCTCCGTTAAGGCGCTGCAGCGTCAAATTAGGACAAAAAGGCCTTAATATACGCGTAGAGTTGTGTATTTCTCAGATTTTCGAGTATCACAGACTAGCATATTGCCGGAACCGTCTGCTCGAGTGAAATTTAATTGCGCCCAATGTTTCGGTACTCAAAGCGTATTTTTATGGCATCCTAATCCATACTGACAGCGCCGCAGGCCTAGGTAGATGTACGCAGGCGCGTCGCAGCGTAACAGTGTTTCGCGAGATATCGCGAAGCCTGTTACGCGAGACGTGGTCTGGCGTACATCTACCTAGTTTAGTTGTTGGCTGAGCGAAGCGAAGCCTATTACGCCACTGAAGTGGTAAAAAAGTTCGTTGTCCGTCTGTCTGTCTGTCTGTCTGTGTGTCTGTCCGTCTGTTCGCACGATAACTCGAGAACGGGTTAAGATATCGAGTTGAAATTTTTACTGTAGCTTCCTTGCCCAAAAAGCTCGGTCGAGTTCGAAAATGGGCATTCTATCTCAAAATTTGACACCGTTAAAAATTAATTTACATTTTCGAAAAAATAATTTTAAAAATAAATATTTTTGTTTTACATTGTCCTAAAGGGTAACTCGGCGAATTGCGACCCTTTGGGCGAAAATTTCGTCCGTTTGGCCGTATCTCTTACCGTTTCGCCGCTACTGCGTGACTAAAGTAAGAAAAGTCCTAGAAATGCATGTTGGGTGTCGTTTCCGAGGTATTTCGACGAGTTGCGATCCCTTGGATTGAAATCTTGTCCGTTTGGCCGTATCTCGCACCGTTAAGCCGCCGCAGCGTCAAATTTGGACAAAAAGTCCTTAATATACGCGTAGAGTTGTGTATTTCTCTGATTTTCGCCTATTACAGACTAGCATATCGCCCCAACCGTCTGCGCGAGTGAAATTTAATGGCGCTTACTGTTTCGTTACTCGAAGCGTTTTTTGGCTGAGCGAAGCGAAGCCTATTACGCCACTGGAGTGCTAAAAAAGTTCGTTGTCCGTCTGTCTGTGTGTGTGTGTCTGTCTGTCTGTTCGCACGATAACTCGAGAACGAGTTGAGATATCGAGTTGAAATTTTTACTGTAGCTTCCTTGCCCAAATAGCTCGGTCGAGTTCGAAAATGGGCACTCTACCTCGGAAATTGACACCGTTAAAAAAAAATTTACATTTTCGAAAAAATAATTTAAAAACTAAATATTTATTTTTCAGTGTCCTAAGGGGTAACTCGGCGAGTTGCGACCCTTCGGGCGAAAATTTCGTCCGTTTGACCGTATCTCTTACCGTTTAGCCGCTACTGCGTGACTGAAGGAAGAAAAGTCCTAAAAATGCATGTTGGGTGTCGTTTCCGAGGTATTTCGACGAGTTGCGACCCTCTGGGCGAAAATTTCGTCCGTTTGTCCGTATCTGGCTCCGTTAAGCCGCTGCAGCGTCAACTTTCGACAAAAAGTCCTTAATATACGCTTAGAGTTGTGTATTTCTCAGATTTTCGCTTATCACAGACTAGCATATCGCCGGAACCGTCTGCACGAGTAAAATTTTATTGCGCCCACTGTTTTGTTATTTCAAGCGTATTTTTTTTTTGGCATCCTAATCCAAACTGACAGCGCCGCAGGCCTAGGTAGATGTACGCAGGCGCGCCGCAGCGTAACAGTGTTTCGCGAGATATCGCGAAGCCTGTTACGCGAGACGTGGTCTGGCGTACATCTACCTAGTAAAATTTAGAGTAGTTATAGAATTACATAAAGTAATAAAGACACGTTATCTTCTTGTTCTTCTACTGGTGGCATGTAACAAAAACTTATTTATTCTGCAACACAGGAGAAGAAATAACATTAATCGAGGTCCGAGCCAGACACCATGAAACTCAATATTGAAAGGGTAATTTTAGGAAGTTACTGGATTAAGCAATAAAATTATTTAAATATCAGTTTAACATAACACTACAGTTATCTTATCTCTCTTATGGCTTAAGTAACTTTTTTTTTTTGGCTGAGCGATAGCGAAGCCTATTACTTCACTGATCGGATTTGGCTCCTGTCTGTCTGTTTGTCTGTTTGTCTGTCTGTCTGTACGCACGATAACTCGAGAACGAGTTAAGATTTCCACCTGAGATTTTTACAGTAGCTTCTTTACATAAAAAGCTCGGACGAGTTCGTAAATGGGCATTCTAGCTCAAAAATTGACACCGTTAAAAATTAATTTACGTTTTCGAAAAAAATAAGTTTTTAGATAAATACTTTTTTACAGTGTCCTAAGAGGTAACTCGACGAGTTACGGCCCTTTGGGCGAAAATTTCGTCCGTTTGGCCGTATATCTTACCGTTTAGCCGCTACAGCGTGACTCAAGGGCGAAAAGTCCTCAAGTTGCGTGCTGGGTGTCGTTTCCGAGGTATTTTGACGAGTTAGGACCCTTTGGGCGAAAATTTCGTCCGTTTGGCCGTATCTCTTTCCGTTTTGCTGTTACAGCGTTGCATTTGGACCAGAAGTCGCCAATATGCCCGTAAATGGTATATTAATCAGATCTGCGCCCATCAGACCGGCATATCGCCGGAACCGTCTGCACGAGTGCAATTCAATGGTGCCCTCTGTCTCTTTCTCCAATCGTATTTGAACGAGTCAGCAAGGGCATATCTCAAAAGTTCTGACAATCCCAAATTACTCTTTACCGAACATCGTCAGAACGGTCCCTTCGAGTGCAATTTAATAGCCTTCCCCGATTTGACGACATCGGTTCAAATAATTTTCGAAATTACTGCATCCTAATTGTTTTTACAGAAAGCGCCGCAGGCCTAGGTAGATGTACGCAGGCGCGTCGCAGCGTAACAGTGTTTCGCGAAACATCGCGAAGCCTGTTACGCGAGACGTGGTCTGGCGTACATCTACCTAGTAACTTACATTGTTATCAACTCTTAATGATCCAATCACTCCCGCCATGTCAACTGTCAACGACCAGTTGTCAAGGTGTTGAGTACTGGTAAAATATAAGATGCCTCCAGACTGCATACGCTCCTGACAGATGAAACATAGTAGAAAATAATTAGATGCCAGCAAATTAAACTAGGTAGATGTACGCCAGACCACGTCTCGCGTAACAGGCTTCGCGATATCTCGCGAAACACTGTTACGCTGCGACGCGCCTGCGTTCATCTACCTAGGCCTGCGGCGCTGTCAGTATGGGCTAGGGTGCTATAAAAAATACGTTTTGAGTAACGAAACAGTGGCCGAATTTTAATTTCAGTCCTGCAGACGGTTCCGGCGGTATGCTAGTCTGTGATAAGCGAAAATCTGAGAAATACACAACACTAAGCGTAAATTAAGGACTTTTTGTCGAAATTTGACGCTGCAGCGGCTTAACGGTGCGAGATACAGCCAAACGGACGAAATTTCCGCCCTAAGGATCACAGCTCATCAACATACCCTGAAAACGACACCCAACATGCATTTTGACGACTTTTCATACTAGTGTCACGCTGTAGCAGCAAAACGGTAAGAGATACGGCCAAACGGACGAAATTTCCGTCCAAAGGTTCGCAATTCGTAGAAATGCCCCGAAAACGACACCCAACATGCATTTTCAGGACTTTTCGCCCTTGAGTCACGCTGTAGCGGCTAAACGGTAAGAGATACGGCCAAACGGGCGAAATTTTCGCCCAAACGATCGCAACTCGCTGAGTTACCCTTTAGGACGCTGTAAAAAAATATTTATTTCTAAATTTGTTTTTTTTTGAAAATGTAAATTAATTTTTAACGGTGTCAATTTTTGTGCTAGAATGCCTATTATCGAACTCGACCGAGCTTTTTGGGCAAGGAAGCTACAGTAAAAATTTCAACTCGATATCTCAACTTGTTCTCGAGTTATCGTGCGGACTGACACACAGACAGACAGACAGACAGACAGACAAACAGACAGGAGCCAAATCCGATCAGTGAAGTAATAGGCTTCGCTATCGCTCAGCCAATTAATTTTTATGATGAAAGCAATAATTGTATGACAGATGAAGGCTCTAAGCGGGTGCAGTGAATGTCCCAGGCTCAGCTTCAGTCATAGAGCTCGACCAATAAATAATCCATATTCCTTTCTTTGCCGAAGTTTGTGAACAAAACCTTGAGTATAGAAGCACCTAACGCAGAATAAAATATTGGTTCAAATACCCTTAGTTACCTCCAATACCCCAATACCCCACCCACCCCAACCAAGCCTAGTAAAAAGTGAGTTGTGCCATTTCATTTATGCGAACTTAACCTAATCTCTGACCGCATTCATGGTGACTAAGTAATATTTACACACCTAGAAAGAAAACAGCTTCCCCCACTTGGAATGATCGACCACACATCCTGGACATTGACTGGGAGCGTTAACCGTTAACCCTACTTAGGTAAACTTGCTGATACCTGAAGCAACACAAGACAAAATTATTTAGATAAATGCAGTTATGGTTTTTCATAGCATCTTTAGGCAATCTGAGAACAGAAAAGCACGTACACTATATTCATGAAAGCGAGAGCAGAAAATAAAAGTGGGATATTTCTGCGAAAGTTGTTCTTAAGGAGGACCGCCTGCCCAATCAAAAATATATAAACAAAGCATAATGTATATTGAAAAAAAAAAGCATGTGTAGCGATAGAAAAGCTCCGAAAGTATGATTGTAAACCGACAACAAATACATGCACAAAAGCAATCGGATGTAACATTTGACGAAAAGTTTCGTACCACAGACTTTGTTGTTGTTGAGGTAGCAGACGAGACGCGACGAGCCGAAGAGGGCAGACACTCTGCCCTCTGTCACAGTTGTAAAGGAATCGTGTCAACAGGCGATGATCGGCTATTGGCAGTCCACTGTGTTTGTGTGTTGTTTACATTTAGGAAGAATGTCGATGAACAGTAAAACAAGGAGTTAGGAAGGAAGTGAACTGCAAGTTTTCTACTATTTTGATGTGTTCCCAGCACCGACAATCAACGTTTTATTTGTGCTGCTACGTGCTGACCAACGATGTACTGACGACACAGCAGTGAAATACAATTAAATCAACATGGAGCAAGTATTGGGCCACTTGGTCTGCGTCCCTCTCACAGGAGGCCCACTAGCAGGAGCAAACCACAGCCACCCACCAGGCTAGCACGACTTTATGTTAGTAACAGGACTTCAGAAAAATGTAAATCTAAATCAAGTGAGTAGATGAAGCCCAATTCTCATTATGCCCTAGGACATCAGATTTTACTCGGAATGTTTCAAGTTTAAACTGGTTCAAACATAGATAGGATACTCAGGACTGACGACAGGAATATGCATGCATGTTTTGCTCTTTGCTGTGTTGTATATGTCCTCTGAAATTAATGAGTTCATCAGTACCTCTTAGTATGAGTCACACTCAGATTCAAAACTACCACAGCCCAAGGTCTGCCGTACAAAACACCTTGCCCAGAAGTTCAGTACCATGTTTTAAATTAAAATCTAGGTTTTTTTGAGGACAAATAGGTAAATAATGATTTTTTTTTATTAATCTACACTTGTATTCTTCAACTGGTTTGTAAATGAAACATTAGATATGGGGTAAAAGTTAATACAAAAATACTGGTAAAGCGCAAAACTAAACACTTGGTAATGCGCAGAACTGAATGTTAAGTTTATACGCAGAGTCCTGCGCACATGGTTATGTTTATACTGAACTGCGCATCAGGTTAAGCGCAAACTTTTGACATTAGCATCTGCGCATCAATTGATGTGCAGAACTAGACATTTGTTTTACCAGTGAAGTACTGTTCTGGAAGACAGCACCTCTAGCAGGACAAGACAAGACCCACCTTACCCACTACTGTTCTATCGCCCTTGAACAATTGTTCTACTGTTGTTCTGACCTGTTCTAGGTTTCCTAGCATTAGATATTGTGATACCTTACAAGAAGTTACAATTTTTGTTTAAAATCACCACTGAACAACCCATGAGTTACACGTGTGTTATGGTTCTGTTCTGTGATTGCTCGAATACTGTTCAAAACTGCTCTGACCTAATGTTACAGTTCTGTATTGATTCCATATTTTCAGTAAAATGTATTTATTTTATTTTAAAGTTAATCAGGATTATATTTTCTCAGTCATATTGCTCCTCGCTACAGGCATGAGCGCAGCACATAACATTACTTAACATTACAGAAACTTACAGAACAGACAAACCATAGATTACATTTCAAGTAAGTGAACACAAGTTAAACTAGCCATGGAATAGACAAGGGCTATTTCTATTAACACTTCCAATTGTTACTAAGAATGACTCATGATCAAACAGTAAACCTCCTGTAAATGCTGCGAATTATTACAATTTAGAACCCTTCTCATGGTTATGAAAGGAACAGAGAGCAAAATGTGAAGGCATAATACTGCAGCCACTGTCCACAACAATAATAGTATCTAGCCCGAGTAAAAAACAACTACAATTTAAACGATAAAATAACCTCAAACTTCACAGTACGATCCATGCAAAACATTACAATGGGATTGAATGAGTTAATCACAAATAAATCAATGAGCAGCGCCTCAAATTAGCTTAAATTCAAACTGAAACACCAATTACAAAATCACATCTTACAATTGTGGTTTTATCTTACTTCTTTTACAACTTGTGCTGAATAAAGTGAGTTTACATACCTTCCACAAAAAATTTGAGACGGACACAAAAAAGAGACTTCAACTTGATCATTTTACTCAAAATGCAGGGAGTCTTTTCAAATGAAAATTGGATTATGTACTTTTCTTAACGTTAAACAATATGAAAAATGTTTATTCACAGGAATATCATGTTCTGAAAGTAAGATATGTTCAGTACAATATATCGCAAACCACTCAAAAGTATAATTGACTATGTAGTTCTGATATAGAAAAGCATATGTGGCACCACACTTTCCTTTGCTGGTACCACTGAATATGTCTTTTTGTTGCAGTCATCAGACTTCTCCCAAACACCAGTTCGGCGTCGGCCATATGCAATAAAATGTGAGGCGCTGAAGGCAACTACGCCAATAACTGAATATGACGAACCACGCAGTGATAGTATAGTTGGTACCTGGCTTAACTTGAAGTTTTCTGTTGAATCGTCCATGTCAACAATGATTACATCTGTGAATTCCGCTTCCCCATGTGCATCTTCTTCACAGGTAAGTGTAGTGCTTGACATCTCTTGTGGTGCTAGGCTGAATTCAAGGTTGTCTTGGAGTTGTTCTATTCCTGCCGCTGCTAGATGGTCGTAATTTGCGCTAATAAGTGTATCCCTACTCAGCGCTCTGTGACCCTTGGGACACTCCCAAGTCGTGATCTTAGAAGTCAAATCAGGAAGAGCAGCTTTCAACAGAGCCGAGACATTGCCGTTGGGGAGTCGTGCTTGATGCTCGTCTGCAATTTCGTTTCTTAAGTTGGCCAGGGTATATTCCAAAATATTGATTGATTTTCTGTTCTGGGCACTTCTTGTGCTATTTAACACGTTTCTGACTTGAATCAGGGAGGAAAAGGGTACCAGCACCTTTGCTCGCAGTTGATAAAGGTCTCGGTTAGCCCCTTTTGTAGGAAGAGAGGCAACTACTTCTAATGTTGGCACCGTGTCTTTCTTCCTTCCCACAATCACACGGAAGTTTGGGTCATCGATATAGGGAATGGTCAGAATTTGGACTATCGCGTCCAAACTGCCCGTGCTTTTCACTGTAACCATGCCAATCCCTGTTAATCGAAAGAAGCCAGTCAGATTACTATTTTTCATGAGGAGATTCTTGGGTTGCTTTAATATGCCGCTGCAGTCAGTTGAAGACATAGATATATTGGGGTTGCTTTCGAGGTATCCTGGTTTCGTCTTAGGCCTTGATTCGGTAGTGGTCTTTGAATTATTTTCGGTGGCAATCTTCTTGGTTACATTTGTAATTTCTAGGAATAAACGACGTTTCTTACTGGTGATTAGTGGTGATGTACGGCCCTTGCTTGTAGAATTCCTCCAGTTTTCTTTGTTACGGAGTTCTGAACTTTCCTCCGTTCCAGAATCAGAATCCACTTCACTTTCAGTATCAGATAGCTTCTTAGATCGTCGGCGTGATGTTCCCCCAATTTCGTCAGTCTTAGTGGACGAAGAAACCAGAATGTTCTGCCCATTAATAGAGTGCTGTTCGCGCGAAACCGTGAGGCCTGAAATTCATAGTCACCGATTTCGTTTATAATTTGCACAAGCGTAGGCCTATACCAGCCTCGTAACGTATCAAAAGGGAAATCGTCTAGCTCTAACCGTTTAGCCGCGAGAGCGACGTGAAAATCGACCTTTTCGGGCACTTTTGCGGGCCGTCTCATTTAGAGTCCTGTAGTTTCGCTCCCGACCGGAGCAGGCCAACAAAAATTTAAACAGGGGTAGTTGGCATGCTATGCTACACATAGCTATTCGTAAAAACGATGGGGCTCGTAGCGTGTGGAGGCACGGGCCCCGGCAAGGGCGTATCTCATTAAATCAATATCTCAGAAAGTTCACGATTTTTCTTTGTTTTTATTGTGCGGATCCATGCGCGTAGGCCAAACTTTTAATTTATCAAAATATTGGGGTGGGACCTCGATAGGATCCCACCCACATGAGCGAAAAACGTGTAAGGCGCCTCGCATATCGTTTTGAAACGCGCGCGCCGCCAGCCGGGGCCGGCGGGGTGGGCGAGCGCGTATTAAAGACTGCCTATCGGTTCCACACTTGAAACCCATTGGTGATTGTCGCACACTTGTAGGTGTGTTAATTTTCATTCGTTCACTTGGTCACAATACGTGCGGGCACTCTAGCACCGGTCGCCATGACAACAGAACAACGACGAGCGGCGCGCGCGCGGTTCAAAATGGGAGTGCGAGGGGCCAAACCGGTTTTTTCCTCATATGGGTGGGATCCCATCGAGGTCCCACCCCAATATTTTGATAGATTAAATGTTTGGCATACGCGCATGGATCCACACAATAAAAACAAAGAAAAATAGTGAACTTTCTGAGATTTTGATTAAATGAGTTACGCCCTTGCCGGGGTCCGTGCCTCCACACGCTACGAGCCCCATCGTTTTTACGGATAGCGATGTGTAGCCTAGCATGCCAACTACCCCTGGTTAAAGTTTTGTTGGCCTGCTCCGGTCGGGAGCGAAACTACAGGACTCTAAATGAAACGGCCCGCAAAAGTGCCCGAGAAGGTCGATTTTCTCTTCGCTCTCGCGGCTAAACGGTTAGAGCTAGACGATTTCCCTTTGGAAACATTAGGAGACTGGTATAGGCCTACGCTTGTGCAAATTATAAACAAAATCGGTGACTATGAATTTCAGGCCTCACGGTTTCGCGCCAAAAATTGAAAAAGTATCTATTGCATCCACTTCAGCAGCAGACCTCACTAACAAACTGTATGACTTAAGAATCCGTTCAGTTCAAAACAAGTATGAAAGAACTGATGAAATGAAAGAAAGAAATGTTCAACAAGTATCAAAAAGGTATAAGACTAATGCTGATGTAAGAAATACTAAAACTGAACAAAACAGGAAAAAATATGAAAATGATGAGTCATTTAGAGAACTGCATGGTTTGAAAATGAGAGAAAAATACCAAACAGATGATTTATTTAGAACAAATCATAGTATGAATATGAAGAAAAAGTACCAAACTGATGAAAATTATCATAATAAATTGTTAGATAACATTAAGACTTCATATCACACTCCACATGGAGCTAAAAGAAAATCTAACTACCAAAACTTTTATCATAGCAGTAAAAAAACTAAAATTTCTTTGCATGATAGATTTAGTGAACAAAAAAAAGAAATGCCTACTGTTATTTGCACCTGTTGTGCTCAATTGTTCTTCAAAAAATCAACAATATGTGAACTACATTTAAAAATTCATGACAGTTTAAGTATTGCAGATGTATGCAGTTACAGAAATCATCTTGAACAAAATGAAAGTGGAAGCGTATGTTCAACTTGTGCAAACCACTTAAAGAAAGGTAAAGTACCTCATTTTGCAGCCACAAATGGTTTAGTTTTTGATCCTTTACCACAAGAATTAATTGGTCTCACTACTTTGGAAGAAAGATTAGTGTCTGCACGAATTCCTTTCATGCAAATAAGAGAGCTAGGCTATCAAAAACAATTAGGATTAAAAGGTAACTGTGTCAATGTACCTATAGATATTAATAAAACAGTGACATGTTTACCGAGGATGGACTCAGAAGATGATACGTTACTGGTCCAGCTTATGAGAAGAATGAGTGACAAGACTCCTTATGCTTTTGAAAATGTAAGACCTGAAAAAGTATTTGATGCAGCAAGGTATTTGGTAAAAACTGACCTTTATAAACAACATAATATTACTCTAAATGAAAGTTGGTTACAACAATTTCATGATCAAGCTACTAGTGCAGATATTAATGCTAATTCCTGTAGCAATGTAGATGACCCTACACAACAACCAGATGAAATTGACGACTTGACTGATCAACAAGAAACTTTGTTAACCAGTGGCTTTGTAGCAGATTCTGGTATAAAAATTGCACCTGGTGAAGGTAATATGCCATTGTCTCTTACATTGGATGAAGACAATGACGTTTTAGCTTTTCCAACAGTATATGGAGGAAAACAAAGAATTTTTAAGGTAAAGTATACTCCAGTAGAAATGGCAAAAGCCGAAGCAAGACATCATGACAGACGTGTTGCAACAAACATTCCAAAATTAATGATGAACTTTTGTAAAAGTAGAGTTCACAAATTGAAGAGTAGAGTCAATATAAATTCAAGAAAGAACGTAAAAACTAATGCAGTAACTGTGTCTCAAATTTTGAACGAGGATAATTTATCCTCTATTATTCAACATAATGACGGTTATAAAATTGTTGCCAGTGATCGTTCTTCTCCAGCATTTTGGCAAGGCAAACAAAAAAGGTCATGGCTATGCTTCGACAATTTGGCTCTCCATCCATTTTTATGACTTTTTCTGCAGCTGAAACTAGATGGAGTCCTCTTTTAGTTTGCTTGTAAAAGACTTTAAATAATGAAACAACAACTGAGGAACAAGCTCAAAATTTACCAACCAGAGAAAAAATGGATCTCATTCGTAAAGATCCTGTTACAGTTTCCAGATACATAGTGAACCGATTTGATGCTTTTAGAAGTTTGTACTGGGATAAAAATGGACCATTCTATCCTTATGAAGTAGACAATGATTTCTTCCGAATAGAATTACAATTCAGAGGTAAATATCTTGAGTTGAATTATTACTTGTATCACACAACATTGAAAGTTCTAATAACATTCTTTTTTGTGTATAGGTTCACTTCACTTCCACTGCATTGTTTGGTTAAAAGATGCACCAGAATTTGATCCACAAGACCCTGAGTCTTATAAAAAATGTGAGGAATTTATTGATAGTTTTGTAACCTGCAAAAAAGATGAAACATTAGGAGAGCTTATGAACTTGCAATATCACAAGAACATGCAAGAAAAATGCAAAGAGTAATAATACCTTTTGTAGATTTAATTATCCTCTTCCTCCTATGAGACAGACCAAAATTCTTTTGCCATTACCAAATGACATGGCTGAAAAGGAAAAATCACAAGCCAAAAAATTATGGTCTGAAATTAAGGAACAAACAGAGATTATTGCTAAAAACCATGAAGATTGTTCTTTTGATGAATATTTGGCTTACCTCAATGGTGACGAACAGTCGTACATTCAAGCTCTCAGATCAAAACTAAAAAGACCCACGGTATTTTTGAGACGCAATTGGAATGAAAGAAGGATAAACGCCTACAATAGAGAAATGCTTGTATTGTGGGAAACTCACATGGACATTCAGTTAGTGGTGTCCCCATATGGATGTGTGAAATACATAGTTTCATATGTTTCAAAATCACAAAAAGGTATGTCTAAATTATTAAAAGAAGTGGCTGATCAGGTAGCAAAAGGCAATGAACCTACCACAAAGAAACTTAAAAAAATAGTAAATGCCTTCTTGAATAACTGTGAGATATCGGCACAAGAAATATCTCTTCATGTACTGGGCATTCCAATGTCTAAATCAAGCATTGGTAACATCTACATCAATTCCTGTCCAGCAGACCAGCGTGTCTTTCTGAAAAAAGGAAAAAAAGAATAAGAAAAGATATGTGAGGTAGATCCAGACAGTACAGATATACAAGAGACAGGCATGATTGAACACTACATAGAAAGGCCTGATATTTTGGAATCAACATGCTTAGCAGACTTTGCAGCGTTATACAAATATTCCAAAAGTCATTCTTATAAAAAAAATTCAAGTACGATGAAAATGAAGTTGATGTAGAAATCAATGACGATGAAGTTATTGCAGAAGAAAATTGTAATGACAACTTAAACAAAAGACCGGTATTTGAGCTTAAAAACAAAGCTGGATTTTTGACAAAAAGAAACAGGAGACTAGTCATTCAATTTAGAAACTACAGAGAAGCAGAAGACCGGTTAAATTTCCAAAGGGAAAATTTGATGCTGTTCACCTCTTGGAGAGCAGAACCCTCTTTACTGGATTCTAATCTACCACAGACATTTAATGAAAAGCTGGACATCATTCAGTCAAACAGAAACAATTATTGTAAGTATGATAGTACCTTTGATAATATAGATGTTGATTTGATGGAAGAAGATGGAGAAAATGATGAGGAAACTTCATTACCTCCTCAGTTTAAAATACTTGACTTAAATGAAACTCCATCAGATTTTCAATTAGAAATTCCTCATGCAGAAAGAATTGGTCCTCCAGTAGAATCCACTCGTTTTCCTCTACCTAATATACTACCTGAAAGTGAATTTTTGACATTGATTAAGTCTCTCAATGAGAAACAGAGAAAATATCTCTTAAATTTAACAAACTTGGTCAAAACTAATCCATCAGAACCTTTCTACCACTTTTTATCAGGTGGTGCAGGAGTAGGAAAGTCTACTCTAATTTTAGCTTTTAAACAGGTTTTGGAAAGATTCTGGGTACATCAACCCAACAACAAACCAGAGGACATTAATATTCTCACAGTGGCCCCAACAGGAAAGGCAGCAATTGGAATTAACGGGACTACAATTGATTCAGCATTTGGCTTTGGATTCAATATTAAAGACAAACTAAGAATTGGTAGAATGCTCAATTCAGACACTAGAAATACTTTGGCATGTGCTTTGCACAAACTAAAATTAATTATTTTAGATGAAATAAGCATGTGCAGCTTTTACAAATTTCATGCCATGAATAGTGTATTGCAAGAAGTCTTCGAGAACAACAAACCATTTGGGGGTGTATCAGTCATAACTGTTGGTGACTTCAATCAACTTCCGCCTCCCATAGGATCATATGTATTCCAAACACCCTCTGATGATTTCAGCAGACTGCTTGGTCCTCATTTGTGGCGCCTCTTCAAACTGTTTGAACTAACTGAAATAATGAGACAACGAGATGATTTAACTTTTGCAAATGCTCTAAATAATTTAGCTCTTGGAATGACAACTGACGAAGAAGATGAAATGTTTACCAATCGTCAGCTTGACATGTTACAGATTGATGTAACATCCATTATAGATAAGGTGACAACATTGTACTATACAAATGCAGACGTTGATGCCTTCAATAATCTCTTCCTAGCAGTATCGCCAAATGAGAAAATTTTGTCTCGTGCATTGGATTCAATTTCTGGAACAAGGTCGAAGGCTACAATAAATTATATGTTGGCACAATCACAAATATTGCAGCATAAAAAAACACAGAATAAGCAATACCTTTTAAAATTATGTGTTGATACAAAATACATTGTCTCACATAATGTTGCAGTTACAGACGGCATTTCCAATGGTTCTCCCTGCATTTTAAAAAAGGTTGTTTATGGACAGCTATGTGAAAAAGAACACAGAGAACCCATTCCAATTAGAGCCTACGTCCAATTTGAAAAAGAGAGTATAGGTGAAAAAACTAGGCAAAAACTCCAAAACATTATAAGAGCTGATGGAGTTACAGAAAGAAATTGGACTCCAATTGAAAGGATACGCAGAAGTTTCTCAATTAATGAAAATACTCACATTCAGGTAACAAGGAACCAGCTTCCTTTGCTTCCCAGTAATGCCCAAACCATTCACTGCTCACAAAGTTGCACTTATGAGAACATACTTGTATTTCTTAATAAGAATTTGAGCAGGAAATTACTGTATACTGCTTGCAGTAGAGTAACAACACTGAGAGGTTTGTACTTATCTGGAAATTATAAAAAAACAACAAGGGCAACAATTGAAAATGACCCTTCCCTCAGATAAATGACTAGAATGAGATGTGAAGCTACCTTGGAATTTTCACTTGTCTTTCCAGAAGATGTGAAAAGCAATGAGAACATCATTGCTCTGTTTCGTAATGTAAGGTCTCTCAATCTTCACTTCCAAAATGTTGCAAGCGACCCCACTTTCATCGCATCAGATGTAATAATGTTGGCAGAAACTTGGTCAAAACCTGATGACAGATATGACATGAATGATTTCACTATTGTTTCAAGAACAGATTGCAAATCTCAAAAGAGAAAAGATTTTGGAACTTTAATATATGTTAAAAACAACCTCTTACCTCAAACTAACATCCTCTTTCAGAGTGAATCAATTTCAGGTGCAAATCACTCTACTGTTGTTGCATTAACCATGTTCAACCAAACAGTTATCATGGTGTACAAATCTCCAAAAGCACCATGGGACATGTTGAAACTCCAACTGCAACAAGCAATAACAGGATCATTACAAAATGGAATAAATAATAATTCAATTATGGGAGACTTTAACATAAGATACTAGGTATCAGATTCAAACTATCAGAATTTAAAAAGCTTCATGGAAGAAGCAAATTGTTTTATGATTCTAAATCCGACTAAAGTGTCAACAGACCACAATTCTCTAATAGACTTGTGTTTTTCAACTAATGACATGACAATTGCTCATATTTTTGAAAGTGTAACTAGTGATCACAAACCAATTTGGATTGAACTAAATTTGCCACATCTGTCAAAAAATTATTGAAATAAGAAAAAATGACTATGTTCATGTATGTACAACCTTGCTAAAAGATTAATGGCTATAAAAAATTATTGGGGTAAAAGCAAGGTGAAAAGAAGGACTGACCCACCTTCATGTTTGTACAACCTTGCTAAAAGATTAATCAGTTTTAAAAAATTATTGGGGTAAAAGCAAGGTGAAAAGAAGGACTGACCCACCTTCATGTTTGTACAACCTTGCTAAAAGATTAATCAGTTTTAAAAAATTATTGGGGTAAAAGCAAGGTAAAAGGAAGGACTGACCCACCTTCATGCAAAAACATGCTAAAAATGATTGACATGAATACAATATAGTGCCAAAAGATTAATGACTTACAAAAAAACATTGGGGTGGCACATAAGGACTGACCCACCTTACTATCAAAGCATGCTAAAAATATAGTGCCAAAAGATTAAAGATTTACAAAAAACCAATTGCGGTGGCACATAAGAACTGACCCACCTTATTATGTAGCATGCAAAAATTAATGAATCAATACTGATACATGGTATTGATAGTCAATACTGATACATGGTATTGACTTAAAATTGATGAGGGTTTATTGTGAGGAACTGACCCTACCTCATTAATAAATCAATACTGATACATGGTATTGACAGTCAATACTGATACATGGTATTGACTTAAAATTGATAAGGGTACATTGTGAGGAACTGACCCTGCCTCATATTTTCAAATCAATCATTCATAACCATTCTATCATCCGGGTGCATAACTTGAGGCCTGACCCACCTCATGAATACAAAGCTATAAATGCTATACTTAAAAATTGATTTTACCTTATATTCTTTTATC
Organism: Frankliniella intonsa; assembly: GCA_033675135.1. Taxonomy (NCBI): domain Eukaryota; kingdom Metazoa; phylum Arthropoda; class Insecta; order Thysanoptera; family Thripidae; genus Frankliniella; species Frankliniella intonsa. Next base: position 175,864 of record JAWJED010000043.1, on the reverse strand, counting down.
CGACATTTAATTACTATACTGACAGTTGGACCAGTGAAGAGTTAAGTATTATTTTCAACCATTGCAATTCATCTGTTAACTTTTTCACTAAAAATTACTTCCTTTCAGGCAAGCAAATAAGCAATATTGTCCAGTGAAATAATTTATCTTCTCAGCTGCGTTCCTGTTCAACGACAAAGACAACAAGATTATATAAGTTGGCTCTTCCTGCATATCGGATAGATACACAAACACACTTACCAGTATATAAGTAAGTACTAATTTCAACAACTGAAATTCATCGTCTGCTATCTGTATTACATATTAGTTTTTTCTAGGCAAGCTCCGATACTTCAAGAAAATAACTCGCAACCTTTCAAAACAAGCAGACAAAATTAATAAATCAAGTCACAACTTCACAACAACAGGACATTCAATGTTTATTACTTCATAAGGTATAAAACATCTTAAGGTTAACTTTGAAAACTACTTTAAGTACCTTAGCTCTTCAAGTCACAACAAATGGAAAAAGTGCACCTTAAACTTGACTTATTACAGGTTAGTGTCACATTCATCATGAATAAAGTGACAACATATTACTATTGCAATGCAAACATTAATGCCATAAGTAATTTCTTCCTTGCAGTATCACTCAATAAACAAATTGTATCTACTGCATTGAATTCATGTTCTACAACAAAGTCAAGAACTATCAGAGATGTTACTTTGAACACATACTCAATTAGTATACAAATCAACTTACCAATGAAGAAGTAAGTATTAAATTCCACAAACTAAAAATTCTGAGTTAATTTTTATGGTGTCATATTTTAATCCCTCATTAATTTCTCCCAGACAGGCTTCAATACTTCTTGCAAATTACTCATCACCATTGAAAAGAAGCACAGCTGCGTTCCTGTTCAACGACAAAGACAAAGAGATCATATAAGTTGGTTCTTCCTGCATACAGAATAGATACACAAGCACACTTACCAGTAAATAAGTAAGTACTAATTTCAACAACTGAAACTCATCGTCTGCTATCTGTATTACAAATTAGTTTCTTCTAGGCAAGCTCCGATACTTCAAGAAAATAACTCGCAACCTTTCAAAACAAGCAGACAAAATTAATAAATCAAGTCACAACTTCACAACAACAAGACATTCAATGTTCATTACTTCATAAGGTATAAAACATTTTAAGGTTAAAATACATTAAGTACCTTAGCTTTTCCAGTCACAACAAATGGAAAAATGCACCTTACACTGAACTTGTTACAGATTAGTGTCACATTCATCATAAATAAAGTGACACCAAATTACTACTGCAATGCAGACATTGATGCCATAAGTAATTTCTTCCTTGCAGTATCACTCAATAAACAAAATGTATCTACTGCATTGAATTCATATTCTGCAACAAAGTAAAAAACTATCATAAATGTGACTTTGAACAAATACTCAATTATTATACAAACCAACTTACCAACAAATAAGTAAGTATTTAATTCTACAAACTGAAAATTCTGAGTTAATTTTTATGGTGTCATATTTTAATCCCTCATTAATTTCTCCCAGACAGGCTTCAATACTTCTTGCAAATTACTCATCACCGTTAAAGAGAAGCACAGAACAGAGATTTGCTGAGTTCAAGTTTACACGAATACTGTAATGTTTATTACATTATTAAGCCATTAGAAGTGGTCAACCAATTAGAAATATGATTTAAAAATTAAATGTACCTTTCATTTGGCAACTAACCTATGTTCAAACGTAAGGTTACTTGCAAATACAATACCACTTCGCCTTACATAAACCATTTAACTATTCAACAATAACCTGATAACTAAAAAACCCAACTCTATAAAATTTTTAATGAAACATGTATAAATGTTTCAATCTTAAATTCCTACATACAGGAAAACACTTGTTTGGTTAATTTGTACACACGTTCCTCTCATCTGCAAATAATTGCTTCAGCTGTTCCGTTCCCTACCGAGGCTTGTAATGTTTCGCGACACTGCCGATAGATGGCGCTGCTTCGGTTCACACGTATACACGTCGATACCCCCTACAGTCAAAGACTTTCACTTTCATTTTTAACAACAAATACGAAACAAATAAAATTCATAATTTTCCTGTTAAAAATTAAAACCTCGTTGTTCGTCTGCAGATAAAATTCATAATTTGCACATATGTTTTTAAAACCTATGTTTCAAAACCTAACTTAGGGGGCCGTTTAACGCGTTAGCGTTAGAATTTTTAAAGTATCTTTTTTTCGTACCAGTGACTCCGAGGACGGGCCGAAGGCCCGTCCATAACGCCGCCGGCAGGCCAAGCTAGGCCGCCCCCGGCCGAACGGAGTTGCTAGCGCAGCGAAGCGGAGCTGGCAACGACGTTTGGCGGAAGGGCGGGCCTAGCTTGTTTTAGGAGTTGAGGAGAGGAAAGAACTACCTATGGAAGAGGATATACTGATATCCAGATCTGACTCAGATCTACCTGGGTCATCCATTCTGAAATAAAAGATAAATCATTTTTAAAAATACAGATCACCTGGCCACCATAACCCTTCCATCGACTCGACTTTCACTTTAAATACACATACAATATTACAAGATTCGGGCTCATTACTAGAAAAATATTAAATGCGAACTCTCTTTCCTCGAAAAATGTATTAATATTGACGAAAAAACATTCTCACCTTTCAAAAACAACGAAATACTTGCTCACTTGCTCCCGCAAGCTCCAAACGCGAGCGAATTCGTGCACCCAGAAAACTGCGTTCTTGTTTCAAGTGCGGGGTACTTGAATTAAGTCCAAAATGCACTCGATTTGATCAAGGCCATCTGGCACTTGGATCGTGCACCATTAACTAGCTCAACCGTACTTTGAATGCACAGGCCATTGTCGCAACTCCAGAATGAGCTTGACTAAAGTGCATTTAGTCGATCCAAGCCAGTATTGAGCTTGCTCATTAGTGCATACCGAACTTGATAACATGGGGGTTTGAAACAGAGTGAAAAAGTTGATGGAGCGATGGTACTTAAATCAAACGCGTGGTTTTTGATCAATTCGAGGCCACGATGAACTTGGTTGAGCTGCAATTATACTTGTTTTTTGTACCCTTTTTATGATCGGTTTTCCTTACAAAATATGCAGCCATTTCTCATTAAATGCCTTTTTTTTTAAATTAGACCTGTTGATTGCCGTTTAAAATGTGGTTGAGTATAAACTTGTAATTTTTTATTATTGTTAGGGATCTCATTTTTGGCAGTGTAGGCCTCCCAACACCCCCGCACTATTGTCGCGACCTAGCAACCCAACCCACTGTGCTCGCTGCCCATTCCCGAACCACTCCTGAAATATACTGCTGCAATCATCTCCCTGACTTCCTTACACTGGTGTCAGAAGTGGTGCAGAGACGCACGACCTGCTAACCGACTTCGACGATGTCGAGGAGAGACAGCCGCGGGAGGTGGACGAGGACTCGCAGCCACAGCCGCAGCCGCACCCAGAGCCCCGCTGAACCCCACCGACGTATTCGGAGTCCGGACCGCGTCCAGGACATCCTCACCCGCTGGGCCGATGCCACGACTGCCATCCAGGAGCGGAACTCCGCCATCTTGCGGCAGCTGTCCGATGTCTGCGTCGTCAACCGGCAGCAGGTCCCCGCCGGCGACCGGGCTCGAATCACGGTACCCACCTTCGATGGCTCCCGTTCGTGGGCAGTGTTTTCAGCCCAGTTCAACGACGCGGCCGACGCGCTCAACTGGACCCCGGAGGAGCAGGGCCGTCGCCTGCTGAACGCCCTGCACGGTGCTGCTTCGGACCTCGTAGTCACCCTCCCGGCCGGCGAATACCTGAACTACGAGAGTCTGACCCGCGTCCTCAGCCGGCACTACGCCTCGCCCCACCAAAGCTCCGTGTCTGAGGCCGAGCTGGACAAGCGCACCCAGCGCTCTGGTGAGTCGCTCCAACAATACGGGGCCGACGTCCTGCGGCTCGCCCGGGCAGCCTACCCGACCTGGCAGGAGGAGGCGGTGCAGACCGTCGCGCGGAAGGCGTTTCTTGCGGGCATCAGCGACCCGGAGGTCCGGAAGATGACGCGGCTGCACCAACCGGCCACGCTCACGGAGGCCCTCACCGTCGCCATCCAAGTCCAGACGGTGGAAGTCCTGGAGCAACCGGCGGGTAAGCGAGCCCGAGTTTGCCAGGTGACGTGCGGAGGCAGCTCGTCCCGCGCCGACGAGCCCTGCTGCAGCGGCACTGCTGCACGCACCCCGGACCAGGCCGCCGAGGACGACACCGTAGCCGCTCTACGCCTGAACACCAGGCCGCGGCCGGGGCCTTCCGATACCGACGGACTACAGCGACAGCTCCTTGAGCAACTGAAGGGTCTTGTGCGCGCCCTTGAAGCCCCTTGCGGTGAGTCACGTGACCGCGGCCAGTCCCCTGCCGCGTCCGCGCAAGGGCCGAAGTGTTTCAGCTGCGGACGGGCTGGACACTTCAAAAACACGTGTCCCAACCGACGCTAAGCTGGGCACCAGTCACGCCGTGATCAGCACGACTCCAGGGCGGGTCGTCACAACAATGGCGCCCAGCGCGGCGGCCAACACCAACGCCGGCGCGATCAAAGTGCCGACCGCCGCGGCCGCAGCCGCTCCACCGAAGGCCGGAACGCGGGAAACCGCCAGTAGCCGCGTCGACGGGCACGACGACGGCTCCGGTAAACAGCGCCCAAACAGCTGCCGGAGCGACACCTGTTATGCTTAGCAGGGTGTCTTGGCATTACGACGGCCAGCTGGACGGCCGTCCCTGCCGCTATTTGTGGGACACGGGCGCGGTCTTCACGATCGTCCGGATCGGACTCCTGCCCGGCGAACCAGGACCGCCATCGACGAACTTCCGCATGCAGAACGCGAGCATCGCCGCGGGTACGGGCGCACTCTACGGCCCTCGGCTGTGCACCTTAACGATGGGCCCGGTCTCGGTGCGCATGCACGTGCACGAGGCCGCCATCCACGACGACGTCCTCCTCGGAGCCGAGTTCGTAGCGACCTACGTCAAACACCTTGACGTGGAGGCAGACACGGCCATCGTCAAGGGTGAAAACGGCACCCACCCCGTGCGGCTGACCCGGACCACCAAGCTGTCCCCCGTCGTTCCAGTATGCATGCGCGTGCAGTGCGGACGCCACGTGACCATCGCACCAGGACGGGAGTTTTGTGTCGAAGTTGAGGTGCGCGGATGTGACGTGGTTGATGGGGCCCTCGGTCGGGAGCTAGACAGTCTCGCCGGTTTGGAATGCGGAAGTGTCCAACATTCGCTGCAAGAACGGGGGGGTGCAGGTGAAGAGGGGGAGGGTTCAGGCGGTTTGCCGGTGTCCCCAGCACCCCTTTGGAGCGAGTTGCGACCTTTCGGCTCCCGGGGCGTTGAGTCGGCCAGCTCAACCGTCCGGGAGGGGCTCTCGAAAGCACCCGATCCGTCGACAACCCCTCAACAAAGCGAGACTGAGACGAGTGCGAGTGACGAGTGGAAGCCCACTTGTCCTGTGGGATCGACGATTCACCCCCTTACCTTGCCCCGAGGTCTCAAAGTCACCAGCACGCTACTGGCCGCTCCAGACGGCAAGAGCATGATCGTCACCATCCGCAACGAGAGCGCAAAACGACAGACTGTACGCAAGCGCCAACACCTGCTGAACATGGAGCTCAGCACCCTTTCGGACCGGACAGCCCCGGTTCCAGTGTGCACCTGCAACCTGGCGAAGGCCGACAAAGACCTCCCGGAACCCCTGCAGCAACTGCTCCAGTCGTGCTCCAGCGAACTCACCGACGAGCAGCGCGCCCGGGTAAGAGACACCATTTCTGAGTTCCAGGACGTGTTTTCGACTACTGGAGAAGTGGGCCACTGCACCTTGGTGGAGCACTGCATTGACACGGGGGACGCCGCCCCGATCAAGAAGGCACCGCGGCGGCTCGGCCTCCAACAACAAGAAGTAGCCGATCGTTGCATAGCAGACATGCAACAGAAGGACGTGATCCAGCCGTCGTCATCGCCGTGGGCCTCTCCAGTGGTACTCCTTAAAAAGAAGGACGGCTCGACGAGGTTTGCGATCGACTACCGCAAGCTCAACGCTGTAACGAAGAAGGACGCGTATCCGATCCCTCGGATAGACGACATGCTGGACTCCCTCCGTGGTTCGGCTTGGTTCTCTTCCCTGGACTTGAAGTGGGGCTACTGGAATGTTCCGCTCGCCACCAAGGATCGGGGTAAGACTGCGTTTTGTGTGCCCGGCCACGGCCTCTTCGAATTCAAGCGCATGCCGTTCGGATTATCGAACGCGCCAGCCACATTTCAACGCTTGATGGAGAAGCTTGTGCCCCGCTCCATGTCTCGCGTCTATTTGGATGACATTGTCATACCCGGCCGGACGTTTGATGAGGCTCTCGAAAGACTCCGCGCGGTGCTAACCCGAGTCCGCCATGCGAACTTCAAACTTGGTCCAGCAAAATGCAAGCTGTTTAGCAGGAGCCTGCCGTACCTCGGCCATGTCATCAGCGCCGACGGAGTCGCGACTGACCCCGAGAAGACCGCCAAGGTTGCTGACTGGCCTACCCCCAAGGACCGGACCCAAGTCTGCAGCTTCATGGGCCTGGCCCAGTACTACGCACGGTTTGTGCCTAATTTTGCTAAGATTGCAGCCCCACTCAACCAGCTGCGCAACGGCACGCAACAATTCGTCTGGACAGATCAGGCCAGGGACGCCTTTGCTAAACTGCGGCACTGTCTGACAACCGCTCCGGTTCTGGCGTATCCAGACCCTGATGCAGGTCAGTTCATCCTAGATTGTGATGCGTCAAACTGCGCAATTGGAGCGGTTCTGTCCCAGGTTCAAAATGGCGTCGAAAGGGTCATCGCTTACTTTAGCCAAACGCTAAATAAAGCCCAACGGAACTACTGCGTTACGCGGCGAGAGCTGTTCGCCATCGTCCGTTCCACACGCCACTTCCATCCCTACCTCGTCGGCCGTCTGTTCCTCGTCCGCACGGACCACTCCGCTCTACAGTGGCTACGGTCACTTAAGGACACTGCGGATGGACAACTAGCCCGCTGGCTAGAACATCTAGCTCTCTATGACTTTACCGTTTAACACAGGGCCGGCCGCCTTCATGGCAATGCCGACGCGATGTCGCGCCGCCCCTGTGACGTCCCCGGCACCCACTGCCGCCACTGTTCCCGTCGTGACCCCGTGGACTCCGTCAGCACCTTCCGGATCCGCGTGACGGACGACACGGCGCCATCGTGGGACGACATCGCCGCGGCGCAATCCAGTGACCCGGACATCGCGCCCCTGCTGCCCGGCCTGCGCCTCAGCGTCCGACCCCTCGCCGAGGCCGTCAGCGACGCTAGTGTCCGCACTAAAGCCCTTTGGTTGCAGTGGCGCTCCCTACAACTCGTTGACGGCATCCTGTACCGCGTCTTCGAGGAGGCATGGGGGAGAGGGCAAATCCGAGTCACTCGGCAACTTGTGGTCCCCCACGAACACGTCCAGGACGTCCTGCGGCACTTCCACGACACGCATGGTTCTGGAGGCCACCTAGGCGTCAACAAGACCGTGGAAAAGATCCGCCGCCACTTCTATTGGCCAGGTCTGTACCAGGACGTAAAATTGTGGTGTGCATCCTGCGACAGGTGCCGACGCCGAGCCCGCCCACAAGGCCGCGCCCCGCTACACATCCACAACGTCGGAGTTCCCTGGGAACGCGTAGCTGTGGACTTGGCAGGCCCATTTCCGCGCACGAACAGGGGTAACAAGTACTTGCTCCTAGTCCTGGACTACTTTACACGATGGCCTGAAGCTCTCCACATACCCAGCATGCACTCCGAGATAGTCGCGAGAGCTCTGGTCGACCAGGTCTTCACGAGGTTCGGTGCCCCTTGTGAACTGCACAGCGACCAGGGGCGCTCCTTCGAGTCCAAAGTGTTCCGCGAGGTGATGCTCCTGCTTGGGACCCGCAAGACCCGCACCACGCCCCTGCGACCCCAGTCTGATGGAGCAGTCGAACGACTGATACAGACGGTAAAGCGGCAGCTAACCATCGTGTGCGAGAGTGCTCAGACCGAGTGGGATTTGCAGGTCCCACTAGTGCTATGGAGTCTACGCGCCGCCCCCCACCGGACCACCGGCATCTCGCCTTCGATGATGATGTTCGGGCGCGACGTTAGCTCGCCCTCGTCCCTCACTCTCGGCCCCCTGCCGGGCGACTCCAGCCAGCCCGAGCACCGGCTGCAGTACCCGTCGTGGCTGCGTGACCGCCTCCAGACCCTCCATCACGACGCGCGGACACGCGCGTGGGCAGCCGCCCTACGCCAGCGGGAACGCTACAACGTGCGGAGCAAGCGCCCCGCCTTCTTCGTTGGGGACCGAGTGTGGCTCTTCAACCCCCGCCGCCGGGTTGGCTGCAACCCCAAGCTGCAATCCTGGTGGGACGGCCCCTACGAGATCGTCAGCGTCATCAACGACGTCGTGGTGCGGCTGACCTGCCCGTCCCGACCGCGCGCCAAACCGAAGACAGTCCACGTGGACCGTCTCGCGCATGTGACCAACCGTGTCAAAGACTGATTTACCGTCGCTCACAGTTTCGCCGGGTTTCTGTGAGACCTTTGCCCAAATGGGGACGGTTAATTCCCGGACCGCAGCCTCATAGGAGGAGAGGGGGGGCAGTGTTAGGGATCTCATTTTTGGCAGTGTAGGCCTCCCAACACCCCCGCACTATTGTCGCGACCTAGCAACCCAACCCACTGTGCTCGCTGCCCATTCCCGAACCTCTCCTGAAATATACTGCTGCAATCATCTCCCTGACTTCCTTACATTATTTTTTAGCCCGCCCTTCTGCTTTGAAAAAGCTTCAGAGCGGGCTTATGCAATCGATCTGGTGTCTGTCTGTCTATCTGTTGGTCTGTTTGTCTGTCTGTTTGTCTGTCTGTTCCACTCGAAGGAGTTGAGCTAGAGAGTTGAAATTTTTAGGGTATCTTAAGGGTCACTCCTGGACACCGAAACGCCTGGTGCAAATCCTGCCAACCCTCATTAAGGCACTGAAAAAAATTATTAAAGTTTTCACGGAATTAAAAAAAAAGTAAAACTTTTTCAACTTTTTCCGACCCCGTCGACCCGTACCTCTCCGGAAGCGTCTTTTCGCGTCCAGTTCAATGGTGCACACCGTTTTACGAAAAAAAAATGGACCCAACTCGCGACTACACTGTAATAAAAAGCACCCGAAATTGGTCCAGTTTTCAACTTTTCTCAAACCCATCGAGCTGCACCTCCCCGGAAGTGTCTTTTCGCGTCCAGTTCAATGGCGCCCACCGATTTTCGATAAAAAGGACCCAACTCGCGACTACACTGTAATAAAAAGCATCCGAAACCCACTTTTCAACTTTTACGAACCCCATCGACCCGCACCTCACCAGAACCGTCTTTTCGAGTGCAATTCAGTGGTGCCAACCGTTTTTCAATTTCCAGTGTTGCCAATCGTCAAAACTCAAACATTTCGACTATTTCCGACATTTTCGATATTTCTCGATATTTTCCGATATTTTTCGATATTTTCGACATTTTTCGTTGTTTTTCGATATGTTTTGATATTGTTCGACTTTTGCGATATTTTCCGATGTTTTTTGACATTCTCGATAATTTTCGATAATTTTCAATATTTTTCGATACTTTTTGATATTTTTCGACTTTTTTTGATAATTTTCGATATTTTTCGATATTTTTTCGACATTTTGGACATATTTCGACATATTCCGTTATTTGTAAACATTTTCGACAATTTTTGATATTCTTCGAAACTTTTCGACATTATCCCCACATTTTTCGATGTTTATTCTATGTTTTTCGACGTTTTCCATATTTTCTCGATATATCTCAACATTTTTGAGATAATTCGAGATTTTTCGACATTTTGGACGAATTTCTACATATCTCGAAAATTTTCGACATATTTCAACAATTTTTGAAATTTTCGACACCCCTCGACGCCTATACCGTTAAAATCGGTTCGACGAGCGTAATTCAGTGTTGCCAACTGCTGCCGAATAAAGTCCGAGTTGGACCGTTCCACCTCAGGCCGAACTCACGTATTTTGACATTTTTCGAGATTTCCGACTCCTCTTTTTTGCCGAATAACTGACCGTTTAGTCACTATCGGCATTTTTTCAAAGCAGAAGGGAGGGCTGTAGTTTCGGAGGTTAAGCGTTACAAACTGCCTGTATCCGAAATGAATGCCTTTACGGGCCGCAGGCCCGACCATTTACAAGCTAAGAGGACGTTCTGTGTGACTTAGGGGTCGGGCCGAAGGCCCGACCGAACGCCGCCGGCAGGCCAAGCAGGCACGCCCCCTGCCGTCTGATTCCGAGAGTCGGTCCCTCGCGGTTGAGAGGTGGGGCGAGGGGCCAGTCGGCTACTCGTCGGTCGGCGCCGGCCCGTCGGGCGTTGTAGTGGTCGGACTATGCACGACCCTCAGCCGTCCCGAGGCAAGCCGTGCCGTGACCATCCGTCGGCCTAGCTTGGCCTGCCGGCGGCGTTATGGACGGGCCTTCGGCCCGTCCTCGAAATCACTGGTACGAAGAAAAGATACTTTAACCGGCTCCGCTTTGCTACGCTGGCAACTCCGTTCGGCAGCCGTCTGATTCCGAGAGTCGGTCCCTCGCGGTTGAGAGGTGGGGCGAGGGGCCAGTCGGCTACTCGTCGGTCGGCGCCGGCCCGTCGGGCGTTGTAGTGGTCGGGCTATGCACGACCCTCAGCCGTCCCGAGGCGAGCGAGGCGAGGCAAACGTAGTCGATTCGATTTCGAGTGTTCGCAAGCAAGCCGTGCCGTGACCATCCGCGGTGAGTGAGATTCCGGCGCAGTTGTTTGGACCTCGTCAAATGCGGTCGTGCTGGTCTAGCTCCAGAACAAGAGTGAAGTAATTATTAATTATAACTCTACGCATCTCTCAATGGGTAAGTCTTAGTTAATTGTGTCGTGTATTCTTACTGGATGCCATTTCCAAGCCCACTTTTCCATACTTCGGCGCTATTGGTGTGCGATTCCTCTTATGTGCCTAGGGGAAGCGGAAAGCACCCCCTTGAAACCTTATTTGCCTAAACCATCGTCTCATACACTATTGGACACGATTTATTTCGTTCTTCGGTGCCGAACGTCCCATTGCGGTAATCTGAGTTTCACATTCCTAACCTCTCCGAAGTGCGGACACGCCGTGCAATCCTTGCCCCTGCTTGGCTCCGTGACTCGCTGGTTGAACAATTCTAAGCCCGTTTTCTTGTTGTCCTTAGAATGGCACTCCCTCTCATTTTCCCCTGCAGCCAGGAGTATGTTTCAAAACGCTAACTGAAATTTACCATTCAGCTATTGCATTCTCCCTCTGGGCTTTATTATTTCTACCTGATCAATAAACAGCTGCCTTGTCGTGTTACATAATTTCTTTGCATCTCCCTGCGGAATTGAAAATTTGTCTCTCGATGCTTTATGTATTGTTTCCAATTTATTTTTCTCTTTTACTTTGGTAATTCATGTTTCTTTTTCAGCTCCGACCCAAGATCAATGGGCACTGCTCCTGCAGCTCCTTAGTGCAGACAAGGAACTCGCCCATGGGGAGTTCCTGGGCCCAGGAGGAGTTGAGCGGACGAGGCGGAAATGGAGGGATATTGCGGAGCAGCTTTACCGTGTCCCGGGTGGGGACATTAAGGATGGCGACCAGTGGAAAAGTGTAAGTACATTAGCATTCTTTATGGGTCATTTGACCCAACACAGTTTGCAGTACTTTAACCTAACGTTTCAATTGCTATCTATTACTTTAGTCTTGGCAAGGCTTGAAGGGGCGAGCGAGACAGTCTGCACGACTGAAGGCAGCATACATGAGGGGGACAGGAGGCGGTCCGGTGGCTGATGTTGTGGGGTTGGGGCTCAGTGACCTCCACGAGCAGGTGTTAAACCTCACAGGTGTGATGGCAGCCCTCGGTGTGGGCTGTCCAGATCCCTTGAGGGTAGGTATCTTATTGTTTTTATTGCATTAGCCCTGTGATGTATTCCATTTATGTTCCCCATTCTTTTGTCTCTCAGCTTCAGCCCCGGCAGCTGTTGATGTGCCAGCTCCCATTGACCAACCAGCTGCTGCTGCCCCGCCAGCTCCTGATGCCCTGGCAGCTGTTGATGTGCCAGCTCCCATTGACCAACCAGCTGCAGCTGCCCCGCCAGCTCCTGCTGCCCCGGCAGCTGTTGATGTGCCAGCTCCCATTGACCAACCAGCTGTTGCTGCCCTGCCAGCTGCAGATGTGCCAGCTCCCATTGACCAACCAGCAGCTTTGCCACCTGGAGAAGACTTTAATATTATGGATCTTCCGGTGGAGTTCGATTTTGTGGAGGAATGTGTATTGGGGCACCACCCACTCCTAGATGAAGACCTGCGTGAAGCACCTGGTGACCAGGCCGGCCAGGCCTCTCCAGAGATAGTAGACCTTACGGAAGTGAGTGTTTCTGCTTTTGGAAGTGAAATTCTCATCATATTGTCGATTGGTCGTTTTAATTAATCATTCAATTTTTTTTTCCAGACTCCTGTGAAGCAAGTATGGATTGACCTCGTCGAAGTGAGTGTTTGTTGTTTTGGGAAGTGGAAGCCTCTTCACAATACAATTGGTCTTTTTAATTAATAATTCAATCCTTTTTTCCAGACTGTGAAGCAAGAGCATATTGTAAAGGAAGAATGGGTGGATGTTGTGGAAGTGAGTGTTTGTGGTTTTGTAAGTGGAAGTCTCATCATATTGTCAATTGCTCATTTTCATTCCTCATGCCATTTTTTTTCCCAGACTCCTGTACAGTATGGAAATATGAGGGCAGCTTGCAGCAGGAGGCTGCAGATAAGTGTGAAAAGTAAGTAAATGTTATCTACCATTCCCCTCATGTATTTCAGTGGTGACACGTTTCTGTTTTTCAATTGTATTAATATTCATTTTATTTTAATTTAATTTTGCCATTCAGAGAAAGCAAAGGTACTGCACACACCGCCCCATGGGTCTGGGTCATCAGGGTTCACACCGAGGCTGAAAATTCATAGAAGCTGCAGGATGAAAGGTATGAGGATGTTGTTTCAAGTTAAATAATCCAAAGTTCTCTTAGTGGAAACCTAAAGCAGTGTACCCTACCCTCATTGTTTTTTCAAATTCTCCGTGTTTATATTTCTGATTTTTGTTATATCTCTTTTGCAGTGCGTGAATTTCCACTTGAGAACCATTTACTGACTGCTATTCAGGAGAATATCAAAGTCAGGCGGCACCTGGGAGCAATGTCTCTGACCGAAGATCTAATCTGTCCGGACTCTTGTTAAATTTCTTTCTGTGTGTCCCATATTTTCAATCTTTTGTAAAAATAATGTTGACATGTGTAATTTGTTTTATGATTGATTGAGATGTACATCCAACGTTGTATGTTTTATTTTTGCCTATGGCATTTATATTTTTTCTTGGATATATTGAGTATTGTACTAACCACTACAAGTCTTCTTTTATTTTCTTAATAAATCTAATAGGTCATGTATTTTGCAATTTTTTTGAGATAGGGAAGGTGTAATTGGCTGAGCGATAGCGAAGCCTATTACTTCACTGATCGGATTTGGCTCCTGTCTGTCTGTCTGTTTGTCTGTTTGTCTGTCTGTCTGTCTGTCTGTCCGCACGATAACTCGAGAACGAGTAGAGATATCGAGCTGAAATTTTTACTGTAGCTTCTTGGCTTGAATAGCTCGGATGAGTTCGAAAATGAGCATTCTAGCTGAAAAAATGACACCGTTAAAAATTAATTTACATTTTCGCAAAAATTATTTTAAAAGAATATATTTTTTTTTACAGTGTCCGAAGAGGTAACTCGGCGAGTTGCGACCCTTAGGGCGAAAATTTCGTCCGTTTGTACGTATCTCTTACCGTTAAGCCACTACTGCGTGACTAAAGGAAGAAAAGTCCTAAAAATGCATGTTAGGTGTCGTTTCCGAGGTATTTCGACAAGTTGCGACCCTCTGGGCGAAAATTTCGTCCGTTTGGCCGTATCTCTTACCGTTTAGCCGCTACAGCGTGACTTCAGGGCGAAAAGTCCTCAAATTGCGTGTTGGGTAACGTTTCCGGGGTATTTTGACAAGTTATTGGCTGAGCGAAGCGAAGCCTATTACGCCACTTGAGTGCTAAAAATGTTCAATGTTTGTGTGTGTGTGTGTGTGTGTGTGTCTGTCCGCACGATAACTCGAGAACGAGTTGAGATATCGAGTTGAAATTTTTACTGTAGCTTCCTTGCCCAAAAAGCTCGGCCGAGTTCGAAAATGGGCATTCTAGCTCAAAAATTGACACCGTTAAAAATTAATTTGCATTTTCGCAAAAAATAATTTTAAAAATAAATATTTTTTTACAGTGTCTTAAGGGGTAACTCGGCGAGATGCGACCCTCTGGGCGAAAATTTCGTCCGTTTGGCCGTATCTCTTACCGTTTAGCCGCTACTGCGTGCCTTAAGGGCGAAAAGTCCTAAAAAGGCATGTTGGGTGTCGTCTCCGGGGTATTTCGACAAGTTGCGGCCCTATGGGCAGAAATTTCGTCCGTTTGGCCGTATCTTTTACCGTTTAGCCGCTGCAGCGTCAAATTGCGACAAAAATTCCTTAATATACGCGTAGAGTTGTGTATTTCTCAGATATTCGATTATCAGAGAATAGCATATCGCCGGAACCGTCTGCAAGAGTGAAATTTAATGGCGCTTACTGTTTCGTTACTCGAAGCGTTTTTTTATGGCATCCTTTTCCATACTGACAGCGCCGCAGGCCTAGGTAGATGTACGCAGGCGCGTCGCAGCGTAACAGTGTTTCGCGAAATATCGCGAAGCCTGTTACGGGAGACGTGGTCTGGCGTACATCTACCTAGTGGTCCTCTGGACAGAAATGTCGTCCATTTCGCCGTATCTCTTACCGTTTTGCTGTTAGAGCGTTCAATTTGGACAAGAAGTCGCCAATATGCCCGTAAATGGTGTATTAATCAGATTTGCGCCCATCAGACTGGCATATCGCCGGAATCGTCTGCACGAGTGCAATTCTATAGCAGCCACTGTTTTGATCCTCGATTCGTATCTGAACCAGTCAGCAAGGGCATTACTCAAAAGTTCTGATTGGCTGAGCGAAGCGAAGCCTATTACGCCACTGGAGTGCTAAAAAAGTTCAATGTTTGTGTGTGTGTGTGTGTGTGTGTGTCTGTCCGCACGATAACTCGAGAACGAGTTGAGATATCGAGTTGAAATTTTTACTGTAGCTTCCTTGCCCAAAAAGCTCGGTCGAGTTCGAAAATGGGCATTCTAGCTCAAAAATTGACACCGTTAAAAATTAATTTAAATTTTCGAAAAAATAATTTTAAAAATAAATATTTTTTTCAGTGTCCTAAGGGGTAACTCGGCGAGATGCGACCCTCTGGGCGAAAATTTCGTCCGTTTGGCCGTATCTCTTACCGTTTAGCCGCTACTGCGTGACTTAAGGGCGAAAAGTCCTCAAAAGGCATGTTGGGTGTCGTTTCCGACGTATTTCGACGAGTTGCGATTCTCTGGACGGAAATTTCGTCCGTTTGGCCGTATCTCGCACCGTTAAGCCGCTGCAGCGTCAAATTTCGAGAAAAAGTCCTTAATATACGTTCAGAGTTGTGTAATTCTCAGATTTTCGCTTATCACAGACTAGCATATCGCCGGAACCGTCTAGGTAGATGTACGCAGGCGCGTCGCAGCGTAACAGTGTTTCGCGAGATATCGCGAAGTCTGTTACGCGAGACGTGGTCTGGCGTACATCTACCTAGTACTATTTAATAGAGTCAACTGAGGGGCAAATAATACAATTTTGCTTGGCCATGGCCCTTAAGTTATAGTTTTTGATTCATCACCTATGTATAAAACTAATTGGCTGAGCGATAGCGAAGCCTATTACGCGAGACGTGGTCTGGCGTACATCTACCTAGTACTTCACTGATCGGATTTGGCTCCTGTCTGTCTGTCTGTCTGTCTGTCTGTCTGTTTGTCTGTCTGTCCGCACGATAACTCGAGAACGAGTTGAGATATCGAGCTGAAATTTTTACTGTAGCTTCTTGGCCTGAATACCTCGGACGAGTTCAAAAATGGGCATTCTAGCTCAAAAATTGACACCGTTAAAAATTAATTTACATTTTCGGAAAATATAACTTTTAAAATAAATATTTTTTTTACAGTGTCCTAAGGGGTAACTCGGCGAGTTGCGGCCCTCTGGGCGAAAATTTCGTCCGTTTGGCCGTATCTCTTACCGTTTAGCCGCTACAGCATGACTTATGGGCGAAAAGTCCTGAAAATACATGCTGGGTGTCGTTTCCGGGATATTTCGATAAGTTGCAGCCCTCTGGGCGGAAATTTCGTCCGTTTGGCCGTATCTCTTACCGTTTTGCTGTTACAGCATTGAATTTGGACAAGAAGTCGCCAATATGCCCGTAAATGTTGTATTATTCAGATTTGCGCCCATCAGACCGGCATATCGCCGGAACCGTTTGCACGAGTGCAGTTCAATGGTGCCCACTGTTTGTGCTGACATTTATCGATAATCCCAAACTACCCTTGCCCGTACATCGTCAAAACTGTCCTTTTGAGTGCATTTCAATGGCGTTCCCCGATTTGACGACAAGGGTTCAAATAATTTTCGACATTATGCCATTCTAGCTTATACAGATAGCGCCGCAGGCCTAGGTAGCTGTACGCAGGCGCGTCGCAGCGTAACAGTGTTTCGCGAAATATCGCGAAGCCTGTTACGCGAGACGTGGTCTGGCGTACAGCTACAGCTACCTAGTATTACTTGAACAAAATTATATTATTTTGTTCTGAGTTGACTCTATTAAATAGTTTAAGTCCTCCCCTTTCTAAACACCTAGAGCCCTATGAAAAATTCTATGGTGTCTCTAAGAATCCTGTCTAGATAATCAACTAAGAACACAACATTGTAGAAGCACCATAAGGGTTCATCAACCAGACAAGGTGAACTGTGGTGTTCTGTTGTAATCGGTGAAATCATTGTGAAGTTTATTAATTCAACGTAAGTTAAACGTATCTATTTCTGTAGTTCAATTTTCATTTCATGTTTAACGTATGTTAAAACGTAAAGTAGCGACAGACGTTGATATGTTTTGACGAACGTACGGACTTTCTACATAAGTTTTAAGTTTTCCTTGATTTAACAATTAGCCTCAGGTCCTTCCGGGTCCTTCTGTACCAGAAAAGCCTGGATCTTAAAACACTTGATTCAAATAATATTGATATTTTACATTGTTTCTGCAATGACATCTTTTAAATATATTTCAAGAATATTTCACTGAAGAGCAGAATGTCATGTGCTCAGCTGTCCTGGCATGCCAGGCCCTAGTTATGGGTTGTGGCACCGCACTTGGTTTTGGTGGAATGATACTTTCTAAAAACCAAACATTTATCTGTTATGTTCAAGCCATTTCCTGCGGTCTACCGACAGGAGCGCGCGCTCTAGTGGTCGAGCAGAGAAGCTTATTTTTCTAGGGGGCTTCAATTTGCAAAGACCTGTTACATTGTCGTTCTACCAAAATTTCGTGATTTACCCACAGCACCATCTGTACTTTGATTTACCTAGACAAACCATGGGTTAGTACACAGTAACTTATTGACTGTTAGAGACTCATATATTTTAAGAAACAAGGGTTTTCATAACCTTTTAGAACGCATTCTTGCCATTATTTCTTGCATAATTTTAGTGATATGTGCTTTTTCTATTTCCAGACTTTGACTACTTTAAAAGGAGAGAAGGTAATATTAATTTGGAGCATCGTCGAAGAATAAACTTACAGATTCACGAACGCTACCAAATAAGGGATAGGGACAACCCTCTAAATCTCAGTGTGACTGAATTCGTGAAACTGTATAGGCTTCCCCAAGGGGATGTTATCAACCTTTGTAACATTTTAAGGGACTATGTACCCCAACACCGCAGTCCACAGCAGATACCTCTGTTGAGAAAGGTTTGTGAATGTTTGTGTGCACCAGGAAACTTTTTTATTCCTTGATTGTAGCATGTGCTTTTATATTGCAGCTTTTGATTACATTAGCTTTTTACGCCTGCGGATCCTATCAAAGAATGGTGGGTCGCTCTATTGACTGTTCGGTGAGTCAGACTTCAGTGAGTAGGGTAATTCGAGAGATCACCACTGCTTTCAACCATGAAGATATTTTAACACAATTCATAAGGTTTCCTACAACTCCTGAAGAAAGAGCTGCAGTTATCCGAAGGTTGGCGTTTTCCAATATAAGCCACGTATCTACTTACACTGGATGTAAAACTTCAAAATCTGTTAACAGGAATGAAAGGTCGAGCATGCCAAGGGTGCTTGGCTTTATAGATGGGTTTTTAGTAAGACTCACTAATCTCCCTCGCAACAGCGAAAGGCAGGCATTTTACAGTAGAAAAGGATACCTATCTCTGAACAGCCAAATAGCTAGTTTCCTGTTAAATTTATCACTTTAATGCTCTCCTAAAATAATACTCTATTATTGACACTCAGGGTGCTATTTCAGATTTGTGATGCGGATCTTAATATACTAAATATTGGTGCCCAGTGGCCTGGTTCGCTCAGCGACAATTTAGTGTGGCAGGCTTCAGCTGCGAAGGAGGTGGTGGAGCAAGCATATTGGGATGATCGCTGCTGGCTCCTTGGTAAATGTCTGCAAAATATTTTGTAATTTGCCTGATTCTTTTCACACAGAAATGGGGCAGAACTACAATTATTTTTAGGTAAACCTCTGTAACTTAGAAACAGTTAGAAGTTGCACTTATTTCATCTGTTAGTGAGCACTAATAAGAAAAGGAAAATGAACACCTCCTTTAAGAAGTATAGAAAACAGACTTTTAATGTTTATGTTCTTTAAGGGGGGGTCAGACATCTATCATTTGAGTTTCTGCACATTTTCAGATATTAAATCTTTTAACCCCCTATATAGCTAATATTGATCCATGTGTTGTTAACTATTGTTTAATTATGAGTCACTGAACTAAGAAACAACTTGAGACCAATCAGATTCACTCATCTTTTGGGTCTAATGAGCACATTTCTACAAATTATTGAGTTCTTGAGTTAAAAAGTTTGCAGACAGGGTTTCTACGACAAAAATGGAGTTATAAATCTGCCCTTAGGCTTTTTAGAATCAGTATCACCAGGGCTAAACATTGTCACAGGGATTTAGTGATGTCATATATAGCAACAAAAAAAATCTGTCAGCATTACCATGGTTTTTCTTGAAAAATGTTCATGAATATTTTTCTAGAAAAACAGTGGTAATGCTGACTGAATTTTTTGTGGTTTACGTGCCATGGGCAAAAACAAAACATTAACACTGGGATGTATATCTCACAGTCATAAAAAAATCACACTTGTCAACATTATTTTTAAAAAAGAATAAAAATACGGGACAATCAGTGTCAAGAAATTAAAAGTGTTCATGAAGAACGCAGTTCGAGTACATTACATTTTCTACCTGATAGACATCGATTCCAGAACAGTAATGAGGTGTTGTAGAACCTTTGTGTTGTCCTGAATAGCTGTCAGTAAATGGTTCTCAAGTGGAAATTCACGCACTGCAAAAGAAATATAACAAAAATCAGAAATATAAACACGGAGAATTTGAAAAAACAGTGAGGGTAGGGTACACTGCTTGAGGTTTCCACTAAGAGAACTTTGGATTATTTAACTTGAAACAACATCCTCATACCTTTCATCCTGCAGCTTCTATGAATTTTCAGCCTCGGTGTGAACCCTGATGACCCAGACCCATGGGGCGGTGTGTGCAGTACCTTTGCTTTCTCTGAATGGCAAAATTAAATTAAAATAAAATGAATATTAATACAATTGAAAAACAGAAACGTGTCACCACATGAGGGGAATGGTAGATAATATTTACTTACTTTCCACACTCATCTGCAGCCTCCTGCTGCAAGCTGCCCTCATATTTCCATACTGTACAGGAGTCTGGGAAAAAAAATGGCATAAAGAATGAAAATGAGCAATTGACAATATGATGAGACTTCCGCTTACAAAACCACAAACACTCACTTCCACAACATCCACCCATTCTTCCTTTACAATATGCTCTTGCTTCACAGGAGTCTGGAAAAAAGGATTGAATTATTAATTAAAAAGACCAATGGATATTGTGAAGAGGCTTCCACTTCCCAAAACAACAAACACTCACTTCGACGAGGTCAATCAATTCTTGCTTCACAGGAGTCAGGAAAAAAAATTGAATGATTAATTAAAACGACCAATCGACAATATGATGAGAATTTCACTTCCAAAAGCAGAAACACTCACTTCCGTAAGGTCTACTAGGTAGATGTACGCCAGACCACGTCTCGCGTAACAGGCTTCGCGATATCTCGCGAAACACTGTTACGCTGCGACGCGCCTGCGTACACCTACCTAGGCCTGCGGCGCTGTCAGTATGGATTAGGATGCCATAAAAAATACGCTTTGAGTAACGAAACAGTGGGCGCAATTAAATTTCACCCGTGCAGACGGTTCCGGCGATATGCTAGTCTGTGATAAGCGAAAATCTGAGAAATACACAACTCGAAGCGTATATTAAGGACATTTTGTCGAAAGTTGACGCTGCAGCGGCTTAACGGTGCGAGATACGGCCAAACGGACGAAATTTCCGCCCAGAGGATCGCAACTCGTCGAAATACCTCGGAAACGACACCCAACATGCATTTTTGGCTGAGCGATAGCGAAGCCTATTACTTCACTGATCGGATTTGGCTCCTGTCTGTCTGTTTGTTTGTTTGTTTGTTTGTTTGTTTGTTTGTCTGTGTGTCTGTCCGCACGATAACTCGAGAACAAGTTGAGATATCGACTTGAAATTTTTACTGTACCTTCCTTGCCCAAAAAGCTCGGTCGAGTTCGAAAATGGGCATTCTAGCTCAAAAATTGACACTGTTAAAAATTAATTTACATTTTCGAAAAAATAATTTTAAAAATAAATATTTTTTTTCAGTGTCCTAAGGGGTTACTCGGCGAGTTGCGACCTAAAGACCGAAAATTTCGTCCGTTTGGCCGTATCTCTTACCGTTTAGCCGCTACTGCGTGACTAACGAAAGAAAAGTCCTAAAAATGCATGTTGGGTGTCGTTTCGGAGCTATTTCGACGGGTTGCGACCCTTTGGACGGAAATTTCGTCCGTTTGGCCGTATCTCTTACCGTTTAGCCGCTACTGCGTGACTAACGGAAGAGAAGTCCTAAAAATGCATGTTGGGTGTCGTTTCCGAGGTATTTCGACGAGTTGCGACCCTTTGGGCGGAAATTTCGTCCGTTTGGCCGTATCTTGCACCGTTTAGCCGCTGCAGCGTCAAATTTCGACAAAAAGTCCGTAATATACGCTCAGAGTTGTGTATTTCTCAGAGTTTCGCTTATCACAGACTAGCATATCGCCAGAACCGTCTGCACGAATGAAATTTTTTTGCGCCTACTATTTCGTTATTTAAAGCGTTTTTTTATGGCATCCTAATCTATACTGACAGCGCCGCAGGCCTAGGTAGATGTACGCAGGCGCGTCGCAGCGTAACAGTGTTTCGCGAGATATCGCGAAGCCTGTTACGCGAGACGTGGTCTGGCGTACATCTACCTAGTTAGGACCTTTCTCTTTCGTCACGCAGTAGCGGCTAAACGGTAAGAGATACGGCCAAACGGACAAAATTTTCGCCCAAAGAGCCGCAACTCGCTGAGGTACCCCTAAGGACACTGTAAAAGTAAATTCATTTTAAAAATTATTTTTTTCGAAAATGTAAATTAATTTTTAACGGTATCAATTTTTGAGCTGGAAAGCCTATTTTCGAACTCGTCCGAGGTGTTCAGGCCAAGAAGCCACAGTAAAAATTTCAGCTCGATATCTGTACTCGTTCTCGAGTTATCGTGCGGACAGACAGACAGACAAACAGACAGACAGACAGGAGCCAAATCCGATCAGTGAAGTAATAGGCTTCGCTATCGCTCAGCCAATTACACCTTCCCTATCTCAAAAAAGAAATTTAACAAGAGTCCGGACAGATTAGATCTTCGGTCAGAGACATTGCTCCCAGGTGCCGCCTGACTTTGATATTCTCCTGAATAGCAGTCAGTAAATGGTTCTCAAGTGGAAATTCACGCACTGCAAAAGAGATATAACAAAAATCAGAAATATAAACACGGAGAATTTGAAAGACGAGGTCAATCCATACTTGCTCTATCTCTGGAGAGGCCTGGCCGGCCTGGTCACCAGGTGCTTCACGCAGGTCTTCATCTAGGAGTGGGTGGTGCCCCAATACACATTCCTCCACAAAATCGAACTCCACCGGAAGGTCCATAATATTAAAGTCTTCTCCAGGTGGCAAAGCTGCTGGTTGGTCAATGGGAGCTGGCACATCTGCAGCTGGCAGGGCAGCAACAGCTGGTTGGTCAATGGGAGCTGGCACATCAACAGCTGCCGGGGCAGCAGGAGCTGGCGGGGCAGCTGCAGCTGGTTGGTCAATGGGAGCTGGCACATCAACAGCTGCCAGGGCAGCAGGAGCTGGCGGGGCAGCAGCAGCTGGCTCCTCAACAACAGCTGGCTCCTCAACAACAGCTGGATTTCTATTACTTCACTGATCCGAATTTGGCTCCTGTCTGTTTGTTTGTCTGTTTGTCTGTCTGTCTCAGGCATTCTAGCTCAAAAAGACACCGTTAAAAATTAATTTACATTTTCGAAAAATAATTTTTAAAATAAGTATTTTTTACAGTGTTCTCAGGGGTAACTCGGCGAGTTGCGCCCTCTGGGCGAAAATTTCATCCGTTTGGCCGTATCTCTTACTGTCTAGCCGCTACTGCGTGACTAAAGGAAGAAAAGTCCTAAAATGCATGTTGGGTGTCGATTCCGAGGTATTTCGACGAGTTGCGACCTTTTGGACGGAAATTTCGTCCGTTTGGCCGTATCTTGCACCGTTAAGCCGCTGCAGCGTCAAATTTCGACAAAAAGTCCTTAATATACGCTTAGAGTTGTGTATTTCTCAGATTTTCGCTTATCACAGACTAGCATATCGCCGGAACCGTCTGCACGAGTGAAATTTAATGGCGCCCACTGTTTCGTTACTCAAAGCGTATTTTTTATGGCATCCTTATCCATACTGACAGCGCCGCAGGCCTAGGTAGATGTACGCAGGCGCGTCGCAGCGTAACAGTGTTTCGCGAGATATCGCGAAGCCTGTTACGCGAGACGTGGTCTGGCGTACATCTACCTAGTTACCTGAGGAACACCAATCAACCCAAGCACTCGCTTGTATGACGCATTAATATTAAGATCAGCCAAGTCTGGAATTGGATTCCCAGCATCAACATAGTGTTGTACTCGACTCCTGTAGTTTTTCCTTGCTCTGTATTTCATATTGTTCCATGCCTATAAGAAAATCAGGAGCATATTAAAAGAGACAAAAAACAGAGGTGGAAATTGACACAGGTTTTACTTACCGCTTTCCACTGTGGGCCGGTCTTTGTTGCTGTGGCCCCCTCAATAGAGTTTAGAAGGTATGACAGATTTTCCCACTTTCGGGCCATTCTTGTTTTCCCAAGGGGGTGGAGGACTAGCCCCTTCAGCATTTCCTCATCATATTCGACAGCGTCAAATAAATACGCCCATTGGGCGTCCGAGGGAGCTCCAGTCTCTAAGTAAAGAAGACCATTACTTAGAATGAATGAATAAACCAAATGCAGAGTAAAACATTACGGTATATATGAGTAGGTATTCCACAAAAAGAAGCAATATATGTAGCATCGAGAGACAAATTTCCAATTCCGCAGGGAGATGCAAAGAAATTATGTAACACGACAAGGCAGCTGTTTATTGATCAGGTAGAAATAATAAAGCCCAGAGGGAAAATGCAATAGCTGAACGGTAAATTTCAGTTATCGTTTTGAAACATACTCCTGGCTGCAGGGGAAAATGAGAGGGAGTGCCATTCTAAGGACAACAAGAAAACGGGCTTAGAATTGTTCAACCAGCGAGTCACGGAGCCAAGCAGGGGCAAGGATTGCACGGCGTGTCCGCACTTCGGAGAGGTTAGGAATGTGAAACTCAGATTACCGCAATGGGACGTTCGGCACCGAAGAACGAAATAAATCGTGTCCAATAGTGTATGAGACGATGGTTTAGGCAAATAAGGTTTCAAGGGGGTGCTGTCCGCTTCCCCTAGGCACATAAGAGGAATCGCACACCAATAGCGCCGAAGTATGGAAAAGTGGGCTTGGAAATGGCATCCAGTAAGAATACACGACACAATTAACTAAGACTTACCCATTGAGAGATGCGTAGAGTTATAATTAATAATTACTTCACTCTTGTTCTGGAGCTAGACCAGCACGACCGCATTTGACGAGGTCCAAACAACTGCGCCGGAATCTCACTCACCGCGGATGGTCACGGCACGGCTTGCTTGCGAACACTCGAAATCGAATCGACTACGTTTGCCTCGCCTCGCTCGCCTCGGGACGGCTGAGGGTCGTGCATAGCCCGACCACTACAACGCCCGACGGGCCGGCGCCGACCGACGAGTAGCCGACTGGCCGCTCGCCCCACCTCTCAACCGCGAGGGACCGACTCTCGGAATCAGACGGCTGCCGAACGGAGTTGCCAGCGTAGCAAAGCGGAGCCGGTTAAAGTATCTTTTCTTCGTACCAGTGACTCCGAGGACGGGCCGAAGGCCCGTCCATAACGCCGCCGGCAGGCCAAGCTAGGCCGCCCCCGGCCGAACGGAGTTGCTAGCGCAGCGAAGCGGAGCTGGCAACGACGTTTGGCGGAAGGGCGGGCCTAGCTTGTTTCTTCTGGTTGTACAATGAAAGACGTTCAAGAAATAAATTTGAGGGAATTATAGTAAAGATACTGTTAAATATTGTCGCATTATTTTAATATTGTTAAATATTTTCCTGAGCACAAATCTACTATATGCACAATGCAATACAGCTTAGAATATGGAACACTTTAAAATATACACACACTCTTTAAACACAGCCCTCAAAAAGAAGCTTAGAGAAACAAAGATACACTATATACACAATACAATTCAATACATAAATAATAAACTATTTCACTCATACACACAAAATGCATAACAAATAGGACTGATCACAAAGAATGCCTCAAACAGACCACTTTTTCACCACTCCCAGATGAGCGCCGTTGCCACAGTGGACAAAAGTACAATACATCTTTGTATGGAAGCAAAACAAAAACATTACTGTCCTCTACCAGGTATGCACCTTTATGCTCATCGTAGGCTGTGGTTTGAAGTTGCCGAACGATGAACACAACAGACTCATCCCGGTGCAAAATATGAGATATCATACCAAAAACAGGACAAAACTCATGAAAACTTACAATAACAACCATTTTTAATGTGTTAAGTGTCCCTGAAATACAAACAGAGTTGGTAATATCCACAAACTCCAAGTTATTCGGGAAAATATCGGTGAAAAGTTCATTGGCTGAGCGATAGCGAAGCCTATTACTTCACTGATCGGATTTGGCTCCTGTCTGTCTGTTTGTCTGTCTGTCTGTCCGCACGATAACTCGAGAACGAGTAGAGATATCGAGCTGAAATTTTTACTGTAGCTTCTTGGCCTGAATAGCTCGGATGAGTTCGAAAATGAGCATTCTAGCTGAAAAATTGACACCGTTAAAAATTAATTTACATTTTCGAAAAAATTATTTTCAAAAAAAAATTTTTTTTACAGTGTCATAAGAGGTAACTCGGCGAGTTGCGACCCTTTGGGCGAAAATTTCGTCCGTTTGGCCGTATCTCTTACCGTTTAGCCGCTACTGCGTGACTAAAGAACGAAAAGTCCTAAAAATGCATGTTGGGTGTCGTTTCCGAGGTATTTCAAGGAGTTGCGACCCTGTGGACGGAAATTTCGTCCGTTTGGCCGTATCTCGCACCGTTAGGCCGCTGCAGCGTCAAATATCGACAAAAAGTCCTTTATATACGCTTGGAATTGTGTATTTCTCAGATTTTCGCTTATCACAGACTAGCATATCGCCGGAACCGTCTGCACGAGTGAAATTTAATTGCGCCCACTGATTCGTTACACAAAGCGTATTTTTTTTTGTATCCTAATCCATATTGACAGCGCCGGAGGCCTAGGTAGATGTACGCAGGCGCGTCGCAGCGTAACAGTGTTTCGCGATATATCGCGAAGCCTGTTACGCGAGACGTGGTCTGGCGTACATCTACCTAGTAATGGAGGAGTGATCGAACCTGAACACGACACACTTTATTATGAATTATCTGATCAGAGTTATCAACTCGCAACAACCGTTCGCACAGAGTTAATTGAAAGTTTACAGCAGAGCTGAAAGCAAAGTCAATCCGGGAGTTTGAGTTTTTAGCATAGATCTTGCCCCTTCTGTGGTTTCTTTCACTTTTCAGTGCACTGATAGGAACAAGAGGCCCATACAATTGTAGGAGCTTAGGATAGTGGCACATAAAGTGGTGCTTAGGTTTCAGCGCACCAAAAAAGTGAATGTACAATTCATGATGCTCCTGAATCAGCACTTGCAAGTAGGCCTCCATTCCTTTTTTAAAGATAGGAGAAACAATTATCATTAAAATTTCACGAAGGATGACATACAATCTCCAAACATTAACAGGACCAAAATTTAAGCTTGTATCAGGTACCAAGTCTCCAATCATGACACCCAAGTAACGACCAAGACAGAGCCACTCTGAGGCCGACAAATTTACTGAGCACTCCCTTAGCTTTTCGAGAGTGAAATTGTCTGAGGGGGGCTTATTGCCAGACTCTGACGGGCCATAATCAAAGCCTGCCACTCGTTCTTGAAGAGTTTCTACAGATAAATACCTCCGCGTGACAATTAGATAATGTAAGATATGACACAAATCATATTTCAGCATTCCATGATAAATATCATGTAGACAGTCTCCATAATTATTTACAATACAGTGATAACCAGGGACTTTATTGAATACACACTCTTCCACTACACCTGTCTGAGACGAGTCGTGCAAATTAACATCAGCCGTGTAATTTTCCACAGTGCGAAGGCTATTTTCAGGAATGGGTCGACACCATCGACTTAGAACATCTCTATGCAATTTACAAATTCTACAAAAAAAATTAGCTCGGAAGCTTCCAACAAAGCCCTGTATTTCATTAACGCCAGCATTATCACCTAATAAAGCAGCTAAGCAGAAACATATTTGAATCAGGTTGTTATTAATATCTATAGTAATTCCATGCTCATGCAAAAATGTCAACTCTTCTACAACATTATGAAATGCAATTGCGTTTCCAAAGGTCTTTCGATATTTAGATTTGAAAATCGAAAATAAAAACAAATTGTCCAGAGATGAAGCCATCCATTCAGGAAGACACGAAATTTCAGCATAACAGGCCCCCAAGGCGTTGTCTCCCTTGTGAGACCCCAAGGAGTTGTCTGGCTCATAGTCGTCAAAACTGATACTGAGGGGCAGCACTAATTTTTCACCAAATGATTCTTTGACACCACGCCACAGGTCGCCTTGAACAATGTTGGTAACGGTCTCGCGAGGAGCCCTTTCTAAACCATTCATAAATTCCATTATAGAATGAAAAACACCGGGAAGTTCTAAAAAACTTTTCAGTTCTTTACGGAGAGGAACAAAGTAACCCGCAACGGGCCTGTCGACTAAAGAAATTGTACGATCTCGACCACGAACGTAACGGTCCTCCGAGCCCATTTCAAATGGTTTTGGAGCAATGTAAGCTCCTTTATCAGCAAAATTTTTCAGGCGCTTATACTCTGAGTCCATGAACTCAAGTGGATCACAGAGGGCGTCAAACATTGATTCAAGTTTGCTTACATCATTGTCAAAATCACCATAAGGAATTTCAAACTTTGAGAGAATATGAAATACATTTTCCTTTAATAAAGCATCAGACGACGAAAATAAATGACTGGTAGCAGATAAAATTAACTGAACCATTTTTCTATTAGAACTAGGAATACTATATAACTGAGCAGCGAACAAGTCAACATTACTATAGAGCAAATCAAGAAAGTTTTCCAAATTAAACCTCAATTCTGGATTCCCCTCATTTTCTTCAGGAATGGGTTGCCTCTCTGCCTCAACATGAATATTTTCATTAACATTGTTTAACTCAGCTTGATCATTGTCAACTTCAGCATTGCGCTCAACATTTTCGTTAGCGACATTATGGTTGCCACTCAGTAAATCTCTATGTTTAACTGTGAAATGTACTTTCAGAGCAGATAACGAATAAAAGTCCTGGCACGTCTCATCCTCATGTGGCTCCTGCCCACATTGGAATCGATCACTTCTCATACATTGATGGAAGTACAGAAGATGAGAAACCAGTTCGTGAACGCTATTAAACAAACGTATACACCTTCTACAACGAAGCATGTTTCCTCACTAATGCAATACAGTTAACTAAATGATTATGATTTATATAGGTTGATCCAAGATTCCAAATTAGCAGTGGAGTCCCACTCTGTTTCAATTTCATAAATGCCCCTTTGTAAAACAGTCCAAATGTGCTGGCTTTCTGGTGGATAGCAGCAATGGAGAGCTTGATAAGACTTGAAAAAGACATCAAGGGCATGAACCACAGAGTCACAGTCAAACCTTAAATTTGCCACAGAGACGTGAGAAGACTCTATCTTGTCAATGGACGATCCAACTAAGATGATGAGCGGCTGACCTCCACCATCTTTCAACTTTAGCTGTTCTCGTCTTGTGGCTACTGCTCTCTTGATGTCGTTCACTGTCTGTAAGAAAATAAATTTCATTAAAAAAATGTGAAAAGTAAAAAAAAAAAGTAATAGCACTTATTGCTAGACAACGTTTGCATGTTAAAAAATGCCCGAGCAACGCCCCGCCCTGCCCCGCCCCGACCCGCCCCGCGCGCTGCGCCGGGCTGCCCTGCACCAAACGAGTAACATTTGGTAACACTCCGCCCCGCCCCGCCCCGCCCCGCCCGACCCCGCGCGCTGCGCCGCGCCGCCCTGCACCAAACGAGTAACATTTGGTAACACTCCACCCCGCCCCACCCCGCCCCGCCCCACCCGACCCCGCGCGCTGCGCCGGGCCGCCCTGCACCAAACGAGTAACATTTGGTAACGCCCCGGCCCGCCCCGCGCGCTGCGCCGCGCCGCCCTGCACCAAACGGAGCCGGTCCAAATAAGAAGAGCAACGACAACCCATGACCCTTTCCGATTTTCATGAAATTTTTTTCTTAGGATGGCCCTTGGCCCTATAGGTGGAAGAACACGGCTAAAATATTAGGCCTTCAAAAAATTTATTGGCTGAGAAAAAAAATATTTTTACAATTTTGCCTGTTTTGGCCAAAATTTGGAACTTTTTCGACTATTCGAAGGTTTTAGGTAGTAGGTAGTTGTCCATTGGGTTCCCAGAGTCAAATTGACCAGGGAACAGGAATATGGCCACGGATTTGAACTACGACTATTTCCTCCGGAGATATCGGCCCCTAACTGTGAGAAATGTCAAAAATACCCAAATCTTGGGGAAACGGTCAAAAATTCACATTTTCCACCATCCGATTATGCAATTTGGTAGAGAAAAGGCCAATGAATCTTCTCCAAAAACACCTATATTTTTAGGTCAAACCGTTTGGAAACTACAGCGTCTCAAAGATTGAGGTTTTTTAAAAGGAGCAAACAATTGTCATGACATGAGATATGCGAAGAAACTTACCTTTGCAAACTCGGCTCAAATGGCTAAGCCCGTAGGCTTCCAAAAGTGCATCCACCTCTTCCGACATAATTGGTGACACGGCACGGCACGGACGGAATGAATGCGGCCGCAGGCGACCGACACGCTTGAATGCATGCAGTTCGGCGGAGAGGTGGCGGGGCGTGGCGGGGTGGGGTGGGGCGGGGCGGGGCGAGGTGGGGGGGGGGGGGCGGGCGGCGTGCTGCAGACCGATTCCGCTGGAGTCAAGTCAAGCTGAATGTACTCGCTAGAGCAGACTAACCGTCTAGCCCGCCCGGACCTCAAACCAAGCGCAAAGTTCAAGTGCCAAAATTAAAGTGCAGCGCTGGACTTGAAACAAGAACGTAGTTTTCTGGGTGTGCGCTTCTGCTACGCTCGACAGCTGCCGGCGCGGCGCGGATGCAGCGCTCCTAGCGGCGGCGCGCGGCAGCAATCCCGGCGGCAGCTCGTGACAGCGCGTTAGCGAGCCCCGGGAGGCCTCGGATGGCGACTGATCGGGTCGAGACCGGTATCCCGTAAATCGTTAGACTTTCAGCCGTCGATCGGTGAAAAGAAATCGACGATCGGTAAAGAAACGGCGGTGCTAGACCGTGGCAAAGGGTCGAAAGTGGAGGATTTCGGGGGTACGCGACGCGCTACCTTCGACTCCATATCAGTTCTACTCTCATGTTAGAATTAAGAAGTTGAGCTAAGGTAATTTTTTCACATTTCTTTGAGATTACAGAGGGCTTGTCACCACTTGAAATGTTAAGGAAGTTTACTTGAGTAGTTTTATCCAGTGTTGGAGAATGATCACATAAAATGTCAGCGATACTTCGCTCTTCTTCATTTTTGACTTTCTCAAGCCGATCATCTATAAGATTTGCTTGAGTGGACATCTCACAGCAAACTGCATTTTTATGAGCCATTTCATCGTTGTCATGATCAGAGAAAAGAGAACTGTCGTCATCTTCATAAACTGAAGAATTTGATTGACTTTGCCTAGAAAAATAATTGAATTTTATTTATATACAGTTACAGAACTAAGTTATTTTGTTCAGTTGTCAGAAATTTTACCTTTGCAATTGTTTGTTCCTTCTTTCTTCAAGTCTTCTAGCTCTACCTTCCTTCTGGCGTTTCATTGGAGAGGTCAGTTTTTTGTCATGTACTCTCAGAGGTAGGTTTGGGGATGGCACAGCATGGGGGGAAAGCCTGCTTCTCTTGCCATTGACTGAAATAAATTTATTTACATACAATTATATGAAATCACATGCAGGGGCGTAATTAGGGCTCTTGCAAGGGAGGGGCGATGCTTCGCGGGTTGCCTAACCGTAGGGGTAAAGTTCCAAAATTACAAACGCGAGCGAAGCGAGCGGAAAAAAAAAACGCAATTTTTAACGATAAATGGACTTAAACGAGTGATATGTCACTGTAGGTGATTCCTATGGAGACACTGCCATTTCACTACGTTCTATCAACCATTTCGATGCCAGTTGAATGCTTTCGCGAAAGTAAAGAAAGCCAATTAAAATGCCGCGAGCGAAGCGAGCGAGAAATTTTTTAAAATTGAAATTAAGGTTTAGTGAAGAAAACGACATTCTCAGTTACTGTCAGTGACGAGCTCCGAGCCACATCGTGCCACAAACAAGGGCACGGCGATGAGTGCAAAGGGGCGAGGGAGGGGGGCGGCGAGGGACTTGACCGAGGCCAGGGCCGGGGGCCGCACGGGGTCGCAGCCCGCGGCCCGTATGCCACCAGAAAATCGGAAAATCGGGTCCCCTTCGGGGACCCGAGGGGGGGGCGATCGCCCCCATCGCCCCCCCCCTAATTACGCCCCTGATCACATGCAAGAGAATGTAAAGCCGTACTAAGTGCAATTTTGACACTGCCGAAAAGGATCTCGTCCAGCCTCATGGAAAAGAATTTACTGATTAAATAATTAAAGGAGACTTTGGAAGAGTATTTACCTGATGGAAAAAAAATCCGTTTTCAAAAAATGATAAGAGCAAACACGCATTGCAGTAGACGCCGGCTTGCCCATCTTCAGCGCGACCTCCCATCGCTTCTTCAGTTCCGGATTTATAGGAAAATGGTGAAAAGATAACACTTCCGACGCATAATTGTTGCATTGCGGGACACAACAATATGTGGTGACCCGTTTCTTTTTATTTCCCTCCCCTGGCGCTGACGGATTTGAGTAGGAATGGTCCATAGCAACGTCAAAGCCGCGGCGAACCCTGTGTGGCCTAGGGGGACGCGCCGCAGGCGTCTGACTTGCGCTAGTGCGCGGAGCGGCCGCGCGGGGCGCTGCGGTAATCTTGGCGACGCCAATATTAAATCATATTCTGATTATTTACATTTTTTTTTTTTTTGTAATTGCAATTATTTTGTCTCTGGTAGATATCCTACTGTCAATGAAGTGGACGAACTCTGTCGAGCGATTCAGGCGATCGCTCTGAGGAGGGGTAGGGGCGTGAGCGAGCTCGCGGTGGTCGGCTCGCCTGCGTCGGGCCGTGTAGTGATCGGGCTCGGTCGCTCGTTTGGCTACGGCT
Organism: Frankliniella intonsa; assembly: GCA_033675135.1. Classification (NCBI taxonomy): domain Eukaryota; kingdom Metazoa; phylum Arthropoda; class Insecta; order Thysanoptera; family Thripidae; genus Frankliniella; species Frankliniella intonsa. The sequence continues at coordinate 143,503 of JAWJED010000043.1, read as the reverse complement.
GCCCGGCCGGGCCGGGCCGGGCCTGCCTGGAGTCGGGGTTGGGGTTACGTATGGTGGCGCGGTTGAGGTGGCTGGTTTTGGAACCGCGCGACGTTCGTCTGTTTTTCGGTGCGACAAGGACGGAGAACAAGGAAGAAGTACGTTTAGACGACAGTTTAGTTTCCGTGGTGCCGTGTTCGTATGTGTGAGCCCTGTCCAAGCCAACTTACATCATTTCATTATTAGCCATCGTTATAACATCTTTCTGCTTCTATCATGGGTAAGCAGTCCTGAAATTGCGTAATTTATTTACGCTTTTTGACGTAATCGTGCTTGAAGAAAAGCGATAGTCGAACCCTGCTTAGAGGTTGGGTTGTCAGTCTTGACCGACCTCTTCTGTGACTTATTTTAACATATTTTTCACCCCATAGCTGACTCTGAAAAACTGTATGGGTTAGTGACCGACCCAAAGAAAAAAGTTCGCTCACAAAAGTCAACGTATCCAGCTCAGGAGGCGTATGACACCTGGGGCAGCAACAACAAAGTAAGACCACTAAAATTATAGTTTGGGAAGAACATAAGGTTATTCTGTTATCCTATGATAATTTCTAACATTGAATACTTCCAGAAGGAGAAGAAAGAAAAAGAAAGGACAGCAAAGTCCAAATTAGGATTTGAAATTGAGAATGAGTTACAGAAGAAAAAAAAAGAAAGGTCGAACTTTCAGAAAAACCTGCTGTAAGACATGTATGACATATAAGTTTAATTTGAGTGCTATGGCACCGCTGTATCAGCAATATAATCCCTTCCCTTTTTCAGGATTTGAATGAGTCCCCACCATCCTCTCCTACTACTGTCGCTCAAATCCACACTGCACCTAGTCAGAATGGAATAGAATCCCCCCGTAATGACTCTAATGTTGCTTATAGATGTTTACTTGTACGTATATTTCTCTTTAATGTATGGTATTTCTATCAGATAAATAAGTTCTACCATGTTATTGCTACCACATCAACGTATTATTCCTGTATTTCTATCCTTTTCGTCTTTCAGAGTTTAAATGATGCCCCGTCATCCCCTTCTACTACAGTTGTTCAAATCCACAGAGCACCTAGTGAGAATGGAATAGAATCCCCCTGTAATGATGGTGATGACTGTTATGTTGCTGATAGATGTTTACTTGTAAGTATATTTCTCCTTAATATATGGTATTTCTATCAGATAAATGAGTTCTACCATGTTGTTGCTACCACATCAAAATATTATTCCTGTTTTTCTATCCTTTTTGTCTTTGAGAGTTCAAATGATGCCCCATCATCCCCTACTGCTACAGTTGTTCAAATCCACAGAGCACCTAGTGAGAATGGAATGGAATCCCCCTGTAATGATGGTGATGACTGTAATGTTGCTGATAGATCTTTACTTGTAAGTATATTTCTCTTTAATATATGGTATTTCTATCAGATAAATGAGTTCTACTATGTTATTGCTACCACATTAAATTTTTTTCCTGTTTTTCTATCCTCTTTGTCTTTCAGAGTTCAAATGCCCCATCTTCCCCTACTGCTACAGTCGTTCAAATCCACACAGCAGTTAGTCCAAATGGAATGACATTCCCCGGTAATGACGCTAATGTTGCTGATAAAAGTTTGCATGTAAGTATCTTTTGGTACTTCTGTCAGATAAGTGTCCTGCCATGTTTTGTCCACCAAGCCAACCTGATTACTCCATTTCTTTTTTTCTTTCAGAGTTTGAATGATGCCACATCATCCTCTTCTTCTACTAAAGTTAACATCCATGCAAAGCCAGGTCTTTAATACGCGAAACATTAATCCGCATGTTGACAGGAAAGACCGTGCCGCTCCCTCCAGCTTGAGTTGGACACCCTATAATGCGAGCTCGCCCCAACCCTTCGGCCCGGCTGGCGGCGCGCGCGTTTCAAAACGATATGCGAGGCGCCTAACAAGTTTTCCGCTCATATGGGTGGGATCCTATCGAGGTCCCACCCCAATATTTTGATAGATTAAATGTTTGGCCTACGCGCATGGATCCGCACAATAAAAACAAAGAAAAATCGTGAACTTTCTGAGATTTTGATTAAATAAGTTACGCCCTTGCCGGGGCCCGTGCCTCCACACGCTACGAGCCCCATCGTTTTTACGGATAGCTATGTGTAGCCTAGCATGCCAACTACCCCTGTTTAAATTTTTGTTGGCCTGCTCCGGTCGGGAGCGAAACTACAGGACTCTAAATGAGACGGCCCGCAAAAGTGCCCGAAAAGGTCGATTTTCACGTCGCTCTCGCGGCTAAACGGTTAGAGCTAGACGATTTCCCTTTTGATACGTTACGAGACTGGTATAGGCCTACGCTTGTGCAAATTATAAACGAAATCGGTGACTATGAATTTCAGGCCTCACGGTTTCGCGCGAACAGCACCAGTTGTGTCCTTTCAATTCCCATTAATTCGCTCTCTGTCTGATTATGGGTGATGCATCTGTGGCGCAGTACCAGTGGCAAGTCTGTTGAGTGTGAACGCTTGCTGTCCTCAACTTTTCCAGCCAGAGCCCATTTGCTGAACGGGGAAGACATGGAATCAAGCAATGATCTGAAAGCTTACACGTGAACCATTTTCTGCTGTTACTGGTGTGTGTCTTTGATATTTTTCGCAGTGTTAAATTGGAATTATCTTTGTAACTTTAACTTTAACTTCAAATGTAGCTAATATCTATGAGAAAGCCTTCTATAAGAGACTGGTTAAATTTACAACCAGAAATAGCATAATTGCTAAAGAACAATTTGGGTTTCAAAAAAACAAATCTGCTAATAGTGCTACTGCATTTGCAATGGATATAATAGTAAAATCTCTTAACAATAGCAAAAAAAACCTTGGACTCTTTCTAGACATGTCCAAGGCTTTTGACTGTGTTGTCCACACTACTTTGATAGAGTTACTTAACCATTATGGAATAAGAGGGCTTTCAAATAATTGGATTAAAACATACCTCAATTCACGCAAGCAACGTGTGGTCCTCGAGGAAATAACTAATGATACAACCCTCCAAGTCTTTTCGAAATTCTTATATAATGAATATGGTGTACCACAGGGAAGTATCCTTGGTCCCATATTGTTTTTTTTCTACATTAATGAGCTTAAGAAATTTGTTATGACCCTTACAAATGGGCAATGTACTCCTGTATTATATGCCGATGATGCCAACTTGATCATCACGGCAGATAATACACAGGAACTTTCTAACTTAGCGGAGTTTATTCTCAAAAATGTAATAGACTTCCTTACAGGTCTTAATCTTAGATGTAACGTTGCTAAAACCAACTGTCTCTTCTTTCAACTAAAAAACAATGTAAATTCATCTAAATTTTCTATTAACATAGATAATCTTAAAATGGAGGGAAATGTATCAGCAAAATTTCTGGGTATAATAGTTGAACAGAACAAACTGACTATACCATAAATAAGCTAAGAACTGGAAATTATATTTTAAGACAATCGTCACAATGCCTTAACAGGGACTGTCTGATCAAAATTTACTATGCCTTTGTATATTCATATATCAGCTACGGCACTTTAATCTGGGGTAACTTATCTAATTTTAAACTAGTTAAAATCTTTAGCCTGCAAAAACAAGCTATTAGAATTATTTTAGGCTTAAATTATAGAGACTCATGTCGAGGACTCTTCAAAGAAATGAAACTGTTAACGTTCCCAGCTATCTATGTATACCAGTGCATATTATATGCTAGAGCCCAAGATGAAGTAAATCAAAGTCATAAAGATGTACATAGTCATTATACCAGAAATGCTAATGACTATTACTTACACTTTTACAGAGGTTCCTTTGCAAAAAATAATCCTCTGCACATGGGCTGTAAATTTATCAATAACCTTCCAAAAAATATTAAGAGTATTAGCGAGTTTGTAAAGTTTAAGAAAGCTGTAAAAGGCTATTTAATAGAGATGGAACCGTATGAACTGGGAGACCTCTAGATAATTCCTGGTCCACCCCCATAGATATCGTAATTTTTTTTCCTCTTGTATGCTGCTTTTTGTGATTTTATGTATTATTATTAGTATTTTTTATTATATTTTTGTACCTTGTACTATGTATCTCTCTCGTTTCTGATAAGGAGAAGCAAGTAGAGTTAACTTTTATACCTCAAAACTGTATGGTCTAATTCAACAACTATTATCCATATGTTAGGTTTATTACTTTAGCACTATGTGACAATGTACCCAACTGATTAAGTTGAGACTGAGGAAATAAATAAACTAGGTAGATTTACGCCAGACCACGTCTCGCGTAACAGGCTTCGCGATATCTCGCGAAACACTTTTACGCTGCGACGCGCCTGCGTACATCTACCTAGGCCTGCGGCGCTGTCAGTATGGATTAGGATGCCATAAAAAATACGCTTTGAGTAACGAAACAGTGGGCGCCATTAAATTTCACTCGTGCAGACGGTTCCGGCGATATGCTAGTCTCTGATAAGCGGAAATCTCAGAAATACACAACTCTAAGCGTATATTAAGGACTTTTTGTCGAAATTTTACGCTTAACGGTGCGAGATACGGCCAAACGGACGAAATTTCCGCCCACAGGGTCGCAACTCGTCGGAATACCTCGGAAACGACACCCAACATGCAATTTAAGGACTTTTCGCCCTTAAGTCACGCAGTAGCGGCTAAACGGTAAGAGATACGGCCAAACGGACGAAATTTCCGTCCATGGGAACGCAACTCGTCGAAATACCTCTTCGACCGCAAAAAAAATATTTTTTTAAATTATATTTTTTTCTGAAAATGTAAATTAATTTTTAACAATGTCAATATTTGAGCTAGAATGCTCATTTTCGAACTCGTCCGAGCTTTTAGGGCAAGCAAGCTACAGTAAAAATTTCAGCTCGATATCTCAACTCGTTCTCGAGTTATCGTGCGCACAGACAGACGGGCAGACAGACAGACAGACAGACAGACAGACACACACACACAGACAAACATTGAACTTTTTTAGCACTCCAGTGGCGTAATAGGCTTCGCTTCGCTCAGCCAATAAACTAGGTAGATGTACGCCAGACCACGTCTCGCGTAACAGGCTTCGCGATATCTCGCGAAACACTGTTACGCTGCGACGCGCCTGCGTACATCTACCTAGGCCTGCGGCGCTGTCAGTATAGATTAGGATGCCATAAAAAATACACTTGAAATAACGAAACAGCGGCCGGAATAAAATTTCACTCGGGCAGACGGTTCCGGCGATATCCTAGTCTGTGATAAGCGAAAATCAGAGAAATACACAACTCTACCCGTATATTAAGGCCTTTTGTCTAAATTTGACGCTGCAGCGGCTTAACGGTCAGCGGCTTAACGGTGCGAGATACGGCCAAACGGATAAAATTTCCGCCCAGAGGGTCGCATCTCGCCGAGTTACCCCGGAAACGACACCCAACATGCTTTTTGAGGACTTTTCGCCCTTTAGTCACGCAGTAGCGGCTAAACGGTAAGAGATACGGCCAAACGGACGAAATTTTCGCCCAAAGAGTCGCAACTCGCCGAGTTACCCTAAAGGCCACTGTAAAAAAATATTTATTTTTTATAATTTTTTTTGCAAATGTAAATTAATTTTTAACGGTGTCTATTTTTGAGCTAGAATGCCCATTTTCGAACTCGACCGAGCTTTTTGGGCAAGGAAGCTACAGTAAAAATTTCAACTCGATATCCCAACTCGTTCTCGAGTTATCGTGCGCACAGACACACAGACAGACAAACAGACAAACAAACAGACAGACAGACAGACAAACATTGAACTTTTTTAGCACTCCAGTGGCGTAATAGGCTTCGCTTCGCTCAGCCAATGTACGCCAGACCACGTCTCGCGTAACAGGCTTCGCGATATTTCGCAAAACAGTGTTACGCTGCGGCGCGCCTGCGTACATCTACCTAGGCCTGCGGCGCTGTCAGTATGGATAAGGATGCCATAAAAAACGCTGCGAGTAACGAAACAGTAAGCGCCATTAAATTTCACTCGGGCAGACGGTTCCGGCGATATGCTAGTCTGTGATAAGCGAAAATCAGAGAAATACACACTTCTACTCAGAGCTGCATTAGGTAGAGATACGGCCAGACGCGTCCGCGTAACAGTCTTTCGATATCTCTCGCGAAATACAATTGTTACGCTGCGACGCCCTGCGTACATTCTTCCTATTCGCGTAGCGCTGTCAGTTTAGATTAGATGCCATAAAAATACACTTTGAAATAACGAAACAGTGGCCGCAATAAAATTTCACTCGTGCAGACGGTTCCGGCGATATGCTAGTGATAAGCTGAGCAGGCAATAAGCAGTAAAATACTTTCAACTCTAAGCGCATATTAAGGACTTTTTGTCGAAATTTGACGCTGCAGCGGCCAACGGTGAGAGATACGGCCAAACGGACGAAATTTCGCCCAGAGCGCATCTCGCCGAGTTACCCCGGAAACGACACCCAACATGCTTTTTGAGGACTTTTCGCCCTTTAGTCACGCTGTAGCGGCTAAACGGTAAGAGATACGGCCAAACGGACGAAATTTTCGCCCTAAGGGTCGCATCTCGCCGAGTTACCCCTAAGGACAATATATAAAAAATATTTTTTTAAAAATCTTTTTTTTTGAAAATCTAAATCATTTTTTTACAGTGTCAATTTTTGAGGTTGAGTGCCCATTTTCGAACTCGGTCGAGCTTTTTGGGTAAGGAAGCTACAGTAAAAATTTCAACTCGATATCTCAACTCGTTTTCGAGTTATAGTGCGAACAGACAGACACACACACACAGACAGACAGACAGACAGACAGACGGACAATGAACTTTTTTAGCACTCCAGTGGCGTAATAGGCTTTGTTCAGCCAAAAACAATTCAGTTGCAACCCCTACCCCCTGTAAGCTGTGGTAAAATATTCTGATTTGTACCGGAAATTGTCACTTATTTTCTATGTGAGAGGGAAACTACAATGCCGCTCTCCAATAGAAGCAGCTGCTCCTGTTTATGAAATGTGAACCCTGTTGAGTTCAATTCTGTTTGAGATGTTCATCGTTGAATTTTGTCTAACCACAAGCATAATAAATTATTGGTTTACATCCAAAAAATTGCTACGGATTCATATCTTGTTTTTGCCCTTCACTGACAGTTTAATTACAACTAGGTAGATGTACGCCAGACCACGTCTCGCGTAACAGGCTTCGCGATATCTCGCGAAACACTGTTACGCTGCGACGCGCCTGCGTACATCTACCTAGGCCTGCGGCGCTGTCAGTATGGGTTAGGATGCCATAAAAAATACGCTTTGAGTAACGAAACAGTAGGCGCAAGTAAATTTCACTCGTGCAGACGGTTCCGGCGATATGCTGGTCTGTGATAAGCGAAAATCTGAGAAATACACAACTTTACGCGTATATTAAGGACTTTTTGTCCAAATTTGACGCTGCAGCGGCTAAACGGTGCGAGAAACGGCCAAACGGACGAAATTTCCGCCCATAGGGTCGCAACTCGTCGAAATACCCTCGAAACGACACCCAACATGCCTTATGAAGACTTTTCGCCCTTAAGTCACGCAGAAGCGGCTAAACGGTAAGAGATACGGCAAAACGGACGAAATGTTCGCCCAAAGGGCCGCATCTCGCCGAGTTACCCTTAAGGACACTGAAAAATAAATATTTATTTTTAAAATTACTTTTTCGAAAATGTAAATTAATTTTTCATGGTGTCAATTTTGGAGCTAGAATGCTCATTTTCGAACTCGACCGAGCTTTTTTGGCAAGGAAGCTACAGTAAAAATTTCAGCTCGATATCTCAACTCGTTCTCGAGTTATCGTGCAAACAGACACACAGACACACACACACACAGACACACAGACACACAGACAAACATTGAACTTTTTTAGCACTCAAGTGGCGTAATAGGCTTCGCTTCGCTCAGCCAATCAATTTCATCGAAACTTGTAGAGAGCCACTCTAGCATACTTCAAAGCTGGTGGGAAAGGGTTAGAAAAATATAAAAGTCAGGCAGCAGTATGATCAAACCTTCCGTGTTTATTTTCAGATCACGGGCAGTAAAAATAGTAAAATGATACTAAAATTGAAATTGTCTTAAAAATTCCTTTTCAGTAAACTAAAAGTTATCAAAGTCTGAAAAACTCTTAAAAAAGATGAATTTAAAACCATTCTACTGAAAAGGATTCTTGAACATCTAATAAAACTAAAATCAAAGTGAACAAAACATAAAAAGAAGACAGCTAGGAACAGCCAGAAATTCAGCATCTTAAAAATGTCAAGTTTGGGTCTATGTTTCCTTAACGATATGATTAAACTGTATTCCCTAACATTGCTACATTTGCATACTTGCTTCCACATAATATGTTTCCACAGCAATATTTTAGATTTTGCCAAGGTATGTATGCACTGTGAAAGCGGTGTCCACATGGGAGCTTTACGTTGGATCCCAAACTCCTGGAGATGCAACAATAAGATGGATCATCTTCCAGCGCAGCAGGAGGAGAATCCTGAGAGGCTGCCTGGGGCGCTGGGACTGGGCCTTGTTCCTCTGAGATGAGCACCCTTAGCATAGATGACAGTCTTCCAAGTCCAGCTGCAGAGTAATAAACAACAGTATGTAAGAGTAAAGAAACACAAGGAGAGTCACATTCCATAATGGAGCTTATCAAACTTGAAGATCAATTATTTATTAAAAGTGATGGCTCTCACAGCATGCAACCGGTGCGCTCAATTGATATCCTGTAATTCAGTTTGATTCAAAATGAAAGGACCAAAATAGATGAACTGAGACTCAAAATCTCTTTCATTTAAACCATATAATTGTTAAAAAAAATTGTTAGTCTTGTCCGCACTTAAGGTTGTGTAGTCTTTACGGATGAAAGCAATAACAAACATAAATAAAGATGCATACAATTAAACTAAAAATACTTAATGTTTCATTATTCGAACTAAGACGAAAGGAAAGGTGAAAACTAACCAGGTGTTGAAACTTTAAAATGGAGATGAACTCCGCTGATGTTTTCATATCTTGCCTCGACAGCTTGGCGGCGCTCTGAAAGCAAAAGACGACAATGAAAGTGTAATGTGGCAATTCACATGCAAGATGGAAGTGACTAGTCCCACGCCTGTAGTGAGGTTAAGACTGGAACCCCGAGGGCACCCTCGTGCAGGAAATGGGATGGCAGGTCTTAAGTTCGGTTGCGAGGTCAATAAAAACTCTACCGATTTGATGTGAACCCATGTTAAACATAAAAAAAAAATAATCTTCCCTCAAAGTGCCCTAACCAAACGACCTATATTAATTACAGTATTCTGAAAGTTACCGATGGTCGAGGACACAGGAGGCAGAGCAGGTAGAGATCCTGATTTCTCCATGGCTACAACACACAAACTCTTCTATATCTTCTACGCAAATCTGTGACGGTGACAGCACCGACAGCACTTCGAGAAACAGTAATAACTTCACAACGTTCACCGGCCGGTCCTTCGCCTGCTGAAATGGCGGGTACTGGTAATGGGATAATCGTTGAGTGTGGTGAGGTGTAGGGGAGGGGGAAGAGGGCTGGCGGACTGGCCAGGCCAACCAACATATCGGAAAATTTGGGGAAGGCCCGATCTGCTATGAAGTGTGACTTTTGAAAACAAAAAAATATCTTGAATACCAGAATACCAACAAAAATAGGGGACCTGTCCCGTGCATGCATTTTAGAAGAACAAAAATATAGACCTTTTGCAATAGTCCCAACATTACTAAAAATCATCAAACCAGTAATGAAAAGTATCAGATCTGTTCTGCAAAAAAAAATGAAAAATGGAAGAGTGTTAATACAGGTATAAGGGGAAGAAACCAACAGCGGAGGCAATATGCAAAGTCCTTCAACACATTGGAAAAGAAAACATGCAAAAAAAAAGGAAGAAAAAAGTAATGGCAATTTCCTACACTTTGATAAGGCGTTTCATTGTGTTGAACATCAAATTTTAAAATTTATAATAGGAACGTACGGAGTAAAAGGAAGGATGTATGAAATTGTAAAATCATACATGGAGAAGGCAATATGTGCGAAACTAAAATTTAATAACTGAAATACTACAGAATCACCTTGGAGTTAATGACGGATTCCCCTAATACTGATTTGTAATACAGACAACAATATCTTCCCTTTTTAAGCTTATAAAAATATTAGCAAATTTAAATTAATGAAAGAGTACAACTCATACCTTATCTGACATGCTACTTTCATCAAAGTGCATATATTCTTACACAGTATTGTTATCTTACTTTAAATACAGGTAAAGTTCTTGTTCACTTCCTGCAGGGATACTCATGATCAACAGCTGTTGCCCTTGAATACCTTGTTTTAAGAGGGCCCACATGAAGCTCCTAATGGCTCTTTGATCAACTTCTTTACAGCTGGGTAACCGGCTGAGAAATGCCTGAGAAGATAAAGTGAGTTTAGTTATTTGTTACTTACATTACTGTACTCAAACAATACAGGTCAGCTCTAACCAAGTTCATTAAGCAGTAAGTGCTTAATTTTTGATGTTGTTGTATTAAGCAGATTTATTACAGCATTCATTGGGGTACCAAATGGGTGAGCTAAGGCCATTGTAAGCACAGCAATTTCTTGGTCATCTGAAATGGACAAAGTTATCCTGTGCTGTACTTTTTTCCCACATTGTATATCAAGATTATCTGTTTGTGACACCTCTGTAACACTGGCAATGGCCCATGGAAAAGAACTTGACCAGTGAGATTATCTTACTTCAAAACATTCTATACCAATTATGGGTTGCTATTTGGTACCTATAAAACATCCAATTTACAATTATAATGGTCAAAGAAGCAAATAATTCAGAAAATACAAGAAAAAGATTGAAAAAATAAATCAAATCTAATTTTCTTAAAGAGATCTGCTCTGAAGGTTTATAATTCATCAATACTGAATATACACGCTAACTGGAAATGTACTTTTTAGCAGATGATACATCTTACATCTTAGCAAAAAAATAAAATAAAAATAAACTAAAGAGATGTTTCATCGGCTTGTACTCTCGCAATAGTATAGAGCGGGCCGGGTTGTCACAGTGCGGCGGCGCGTGTGCAGTAGGGTGGTCCAAAATTTTCGCTACTCTCTCGGATCGACCAACGCCGCCCGGATTCGGATTCCTCGTCGAAAAATAATGGACACGTGTTTTTTCCTTTTTTTAAAAAATGAATTTTAGCACCTCAAGGGCCAAACGTGTTTTAACTGTGTACCTTAGGACTCAAAAATCGCAAAATCCGTCGTCTTTGTCCGATTTTGAAAACTAAAACGCGGATCTCTTCGTTTTTTAACGCTGAAACAGAAAAAAAATATGCCAGCGTGTTTTACCAAGTTGCCTACCTGCTAGGGGCAGAAAACAGCCATTTTGGGGCTGTTTTCGCTACATTTCTGTGTATGTGGGTCGCTGAAGACATCCCAAGTGAAGCCGTTGGACCAGGCAGGAAGGCTACATCACGGGGGAAGCCGAAACGACGAAAACGAACCGTTCGACGCGGATTGCCTATCCTCCAGGGGCAGAAAAATTTTATTATTTGAACGAATTGTCATATTTGTTCGATTTATGTGTGCCCGGGCATTTGGATGTTGCCCCCGGCACGCAATAGTGTGCACACAACACAAGTGAAGCCGAAACCACAAACGTCCAAAGCGGGTTGCCTAAGCGCGTCGAAAATTTGAATATGTGAATGAGAGCGCTGAAACGCCTGTAAGGTAGGCCACATACGAACCGGCGTGTTGAGCAGCCTGCCTAACCTGGTCGCTCACAGGCGCAAATACAAGTTTTTGGCATATTCACGGTGATCACATCGGATCTACTGTGCAGTCTATAGGGCACTCAAAAGATATAGGAAAGCCCTTTCCGAAGCCTCAAAAAACGAACCAAAATATTCACCCTTTCTCGGTGGTGCTTAAGTGGCGTGTCGCGCGACACTTAGGCCCCTGCAGGCCAGGCCATGTTACTGGACACGATTTCGCGTTAGCAGGGGAAAGTATGAACCCCAAGCACTTACCTCGCACACAGTCGCCCCCATCGGCCGCGCCGATCGCTCTGGGCGCCGCCTGAAATATGGCGACGCGCTTGGCCTACGCAAAAAGGCCGTTTTGAAAAGTACTTTGTGGGACCCCTAAACTTTGTCGCACAGGGCCAAAATTTCGCATAGCAGCCTTTCATCACCAACCCTACTATTTAAGACTGTTACCTCGATAACTTATTTTTTTTGGAACGGCCTATCCCTGGTGAGGCGCAGGATGTCCCCGCCGAAGTCCACCACGGCCTCTCCCGACCTCTGCACACGGCGGCTGAGCTCAGCCGTGGCCAGGGTGCGGCGCTGCACCGGGTCGAAATGCGCCTGCAGGTGGGCGCGCAGCCGGTCGTAGTCCGTGTAGTGGGCGGGGTGCAGGCCCTGCACCAGGTTGGCGGCGCGGCCCTTGAGCGCCTGCAGGAGGCGGCGGCCGCGGGCGGCCAGCTCCCAGTCGTGCGTGGCGCTCTCAAATTGCGCCAGGAACACGGGCCAGGACGTGCTGCCATCAAAGTCCTGAATGGCCCCGCGCTGGCGCTGGCGCTGCCCACTTAGCTGGTATGCCGTGCGTTGCTCCTGCAGCAGAGTCTGGGAGGCGGTCGCGAAGGTGCGGACGACCTCCTCCAGGGCAGCGAGGCCGCGGTGCTCCAGGCCGGGCCGACGGCTGTGACTGCGGCTACGGCTGCGCTGGCGCTCCCGCATCTCACTCCGGCTCCGGCTCCGGCTGCGGTCCCGCTGGGCGTGATGGCGATTGCGAGGCATTCTCGCTCTGCTATCCCACTTCTGACACCAAGGTAAAGGACACGTGGGTAGGGGGAAAGGTCTTTACTGCAAGAAGCTCCGAGCCCTACACTGTAAAACCTGGGTGTTCCCTGAGAGCACGACTTAGTCGCTTGCCTCCAAAAATGGTACGCCTTTAGTCGCTCTGCCACAGCACAACTTAGTCGCTCCCATGTAGAACACCTTTGGGTCCTAAGAGTTCCTCACACTGCATTGTATTGATGGGATATATCCCCACAGCTATTTACAAATGCAAGGTCCAAGGTGTGCAGTAAAAGCGCACCTTTCCCCTGTCTTCCCCTGGAGCGGGGACCACAAGGTGTGCTCTGGCAACGCATCTTGAGACTGCAGCCGTACACCACTGGTAAGGCGTGCTGCTGCTGCACACCTTGGTGCTAGACCAAGCCACTATCAAGGGTGAGCTATTACAGCACATCTTAGCAGAGCCTGCCTCCTGTAGCAAGGTGTACCGTAATAGCACATAGTGGAAATATGGCTGAGTCCAAGCTCAGCACAGGGTGTGCTGGTGCGGCACAACTTTTCATTTGACTTGGAACAAAGACCGAAATACTCACAGTGTCATGATATGGTATTCCATGCAGATTGAACACCGGCATCTGATCCAACGTACATTAACCTCTCTTCTCTCTTTCTGTAGAAACTTGGAGGAGTTTACATTTAAAACCCATGTAAGTCCAGGGGACATGGGATTTCAAATGCTCCTGGTAAAGGTAGATTTGCGAATGAAAATGCATGACAAAACCTTGGTCACTCAATATCTTTTCTAAACAAGGGAAAGAAATCCCAAAATTAATTTAGCGTCAATGGGCAGCTTATTACTACCAAATATCATAACAAATTTACTAGGGTTGTCTAGTTTCTGAGATGAAAGTGTACCACTAAATCACACCGCACTGAGAACAATACTTGTTCTTTCACAAGTGATAGGTAAAGAACAGTAAAAATTGGACACGACACCTAAAAGTGCAAAAATCTACAAACTGACTGTTTGTTTGCGTTGAGTGCCGATAACGTCTTTCAAGTGTAGTGTGTATAGTTTGCGTCTGTGTCAGTCTCCGGCAGAGAACGCTACCGTCGCTCGTCGCTCGTCTGCCGTCTGCTACTGCAAATGTTGTTGTCTTTCGTCGTTGTATTCATTCGTTTTCTCCGTAGCATGGACTCTTGCTCTCAATCTATTACTTGTTTGCGTTGTGTGACATCCCATCCTCTCTGCTGCGCTGTTCACCTTTGTAATGCATCGTACTGTTCAAAGATTTGTTTTAACCTTGTTACAGGTTTGTCTGTAAGCCCTACCAGTTCTGTGCTTGGTGCGAGGAGTACATGTGACTGACTGATCCGTGTGTGCTTCTGACTTTGCGCACTACTGTCCGATTGCTGCTTTCCTAACATTCTTCAGTGAGAATGACCCATTTCGCAGGCCATCAGTTTCTACACCTATAGTGTAGTGCGATAGGTTAGTGGTTTATGGTATTAAATAATGACAGTTAAATGATCCGCACTGCAGTTGAAATTATTACAAGTTTACTCAGGTTCCTATTATTTTAACTAATGTTTCTCCTCAGGATTGAACTAATCCAGTGGCCATCAAGCTTCAGTTTCAACATCTGTTAGAAATTAATACAAATCAATACATCCCCTAAAAGACTAACTCGTTTTGCTTCTTCTGAATTAGTCGCCTCTTAATATCTGCGCAGTAAAGCAAATCACAAGCATAATGTGTTCCTCTGCATAGTTATTTTATAATTTTATTTATTTTTTTGGTGGGGGGTGAAAAAAATTTGGTTTCTTAATTGAAACTAAAACAAAATTTCCAGGAAGTATGCTTTTTTAATATTTGGAATGAACAATTTCTTTTAGCCCATAAATTCTGCTGCAAATCTGTTACCCTCTCTACATACTATGCAAAATAAATAAAATTATAAAATAAAAAAAAATTATAAAACAACTTAATTAGTTTTTAATTCACTGCTGAATAAGAGGGCTTAATGGTGCCTAAGGACTTTAATGAATGTAATTTGCTCACATAAAAAATTTCAAGTTTGACTGATTGGGGGGAGTACGGGAAACATTCTGGTTGAATGATGTAAATCCATTTTGAAACAAGGGCCATAGGCCAATGCATGCAAAAGACTTCATGATTTTTTAGAGACAAAACATAAAGAGAGCTAGAAGATTTGGGAAACTGGCGTGTTGGGAGGTAAAGACAGTCCAGATTTGATAGCCCTAACACTATCAAAAAAAATGAAAGGGGAAACAAAATCTAGAAAATATTGATTGGCTTGAATCAACGAAAATACTGTCACAGCAGCAGCGGCTTGGGCTGTCCACAGCACAGGGCTCTTGTGGACACCCAGGACACTCTAGCAGCCAGCTGCGCTTGGCTGAGGGTTCGGTAGGTTGCCGTTTTCCGTCGCAGCCTCGTTGCGAAGAACGCGGTAGGCAAACAGACGAGGCGACGACGATGCCGCCGCGCCCTTCCGTACATCAGAGCACAACGCAGCCAGGATGGAGCACACACAACCCTCCCATGTAGTAGGGGTTGCCTAATTCCTACGTTGGACTTGTCATGTGTTACACTCTTGGCGCCGCCCTGGCCTCCAGCGTCTTCAAGACCACCAGCGCAAGTCCACCCTGGAGCCGGCTGTGGGGGAGATTGGCACGCATCTCGCACGTATGTGCGTGTGGTCCTCAGCCGCACGCCGCCCAGCCGGCCGCAGCGCCGCCGTGGCAAAGTGCCTCCTCACTGTAAATTGAGGAGAATGAATTCTGACTCAAAACAAGCGACATATTATTATAATGCTCAAAAAGGGCAACATGGATTTGAGATGCTCCTACAGAGCGATATTTCTTTAGCTCACTCAATCTGAGTCATCTGAAGTCGCTTAGTTTGAGCGATATAATGTAATCTTTCTCCAATGGAGCGATAAAATTGCGAAAAGAATAGAATGCATGCTCTAATTGAGCGAGATAAAACAATCTTGCTCCTGGGAGAGCATTAAAATTTGGGTCAAAAACTCGCTCCTCTGGGAGCGAGAATGCTGACTCCTCAATTTACAGTGCTCTGGCTGGTCGCTGCCGAGCCGAGCCAGGTCGCCTTCAAGAAGCGCCCTTCCTGCATCCCCGTGCTGCCGTCAGGCTGTCCGCGGTACTGCCTCACCGCTGTCCTGGCTGTGTACACACTAAATGTTAATGTACTTTTTTTTGTGCATAACTGTATGTACAATCATTTTGTACATTGTTCTGCACAAATTTCGACATAAAACTGTACAAAAAATAACCGTACAAATTTTGTTCCGTTTTCATGTACAAATTTATACCTTATCCAATGTACAAATGTATACACTATGTCATCCATGAAATGTGTACACTAGTTATGGACAAGTTTGTACATAAGGCAATGCATAACATTTTGTTCATGGATTAGGGACAAATTTGTACAATAAATATACACACGGAGAAGAAAAAAACTCGCATGGAAAAAATGGTGGTGGTGGGGGATGGGGCACTGTTCCTTTATGAAGAACGTGTTGCAATATTGCCTTGCTCGGCTGTGTCACCCAAAACCTTAAGGAAGAGCTGTCAGATCACCACAAGGTCCAAAATGATGGTTTTCAGATTGAGTTGGGAGTGGTTAAATATCATTTAGGACCTCCCCATAGGCCCATATGTCAAAGGATTTTTTTTTAAATTTTGGTTTGGGAGTTATAGGAGCTCAAAGTTTGGTGTTTGACCAATCCGGCTTAAGTTATGATATCCTATATGAAACACAGTACTGACTCTGGTCATGGTGTTTTACACCCAGTTTTATATACTGATTTAAATGACCTATGGATGGATTGGATTGTGAAAAATTTTTCATAGATCTATTTAGTAAAATACCGTTAAATTTCAGTAATTCAACTCTAGCAAAAATCATCATATTTGAAAAATTCCAATACATGGTTTTTTTCAAGGCTAATGATGGGTCAAACATCCACACCAAATGACAAGTTGGCCCCGGAGGATTTAGTCCCCTAGACTTAAAGGTTTGGAACTACTATGAAAAGACCGTGACAATCAACTTCGCCTGGGGAATATCTTACTCAAATCACTAAAATGACATATCTTCTTAATTTTAAATTATTTTTCAAAACATTAAACATGACATGATAATATAAATTAAATTAAATATATTGTATACTAGCCAAAATTAATTGGCTGACCTTATTTAAAATTAAATTTATGATTTCAATATGGATTGTAATCTAAATTTAAATGCTCAGCCAAGGCTTATGAACACTTAATTTTAGAATGTAAACAATAGTGGATTTATTCACAAAGAATATAAAAAAAATGTTTCTAATTTGTCTATATTATTTGGTTTATATGCTTTTTATCAAGTCACCCTTTGGGCATCAGCTCAGTCGCATGTCTTTGACTTCAACTAGTAGTATGTCCTCAAAATTCCAAAGCCAGTGTCTAGGCAATATACCATATGAATAAACAAAGCTTTCCCCAAGAAGGCAGAAGTCAGCTGCTACCAACCTCCAGGTATAACAACAGGTTGAAGGATTTTCTTCTATCTTAAAGTCCTTTCAATACCTTTATATTTTAACTATTCTCCAAAAGGAATATGAGACAATCATGGTTCGGTGACACACAGAACACTA
This sequence comes from Frankliniella intonsa, assembly GCA_033675135.1. Taxonomy (NCBI): domain Eukaryota; kingdom Metazoa; phylum Arthropoda; class Insecta; order Thysanoptera; family Thripidae; genus Frankliniella; species Frankliniella intonsa. The sequence continues at coordinate 125,971 of JAWJED010000043.1, read as the reverse complement.
GTCATGTTAGAAATATATATAAACGAGCACGGTAATAAATTCATGTTTACAAAGTAAACAAGAGTCACAGCACTCGCCTATCCTGTTCAGTTAGGTTAGTGGTAATGCGTGTGTGTGTGTGTAGTTATGTGCTATGGAGGTATAATCGATTGCAATCGATATCGACCAGCATTAACCCTAACCTAACTGGAGCAGGATTGGCGAGGGCTGTGACTCTTGTTTACCTTTGTAAACATGAATTTATTAGAGTGCTCGTTTATATATCTTTCTAACATGACTAGTGTTCTGTGTCACCGAACCATGATTGTTTCATATTCCTTTTTGGAGAATGGTTAAAATATAAAGGTATTGAAAGGTACTGATGATAAGATAGAAGAAAATCTTTCAACCTGTTGTTTTATCTGGAGGTTAGTAGCAGCTCACTTCTGCTCTTGGGGGAAGCTTTTATTTATTGATGTGGTATATTGTCTGGACACTGGATTTGGAATTTTGTAGGACATACTATTAATTTTGGCTTGTATAAAATATATTTAATTTATATTATCATGTCATGTTTAATGTTTTGAAAAATAATTTAAAATTAAGAAGATATGTCATTTTAGTGATTTGAGTAAGATATTCCCCAAGCGAAGTTGATTGTCACTACTTACGGTCGTTTCATAGTAGTTCCAAACCTTAAAGTCTCAGGCGAAGGGACTAAATCCTCTGGTTCCAACTTGTCATTTGGTGTGGATGTTTAACCCATCATTAGCCTGAAAAAAGATAAAAAAATTTGTTTTGGTATTTGTCTAATATGACATATTTTTGCTAGAGTTGATTTGCTAGAGTTGAATTACTGAAATTTAACGGTATTTTACTAAATAGATCTATGAAAAATTTTTCACAATCCAATCCATACATAGGTCATTTGAATCAGCATATAAATTTGAATGTAAAACACCATGATCAGAGTTGGTACTTTGTTTCATAGAGGATATCATAACTTTTTTATCTTGATTCCTTGAGTGCTAGAAATACATTCTCAGTGATTATGCCGTGCCGTCAGGTATTCAAAGAGGACAGGGAAATCATTTTCACGTCAAAATGAATTCGCTGTCCACCCTGAGTATTTTTACTCGGCTGGTTATATTATATGTGGACATTTTAAGCATGGTTTTGTACTTGACTTCTGTATAAAATTGTACAATAGTCATGTACAGTCTTGCTTCTTAATCGCTCCTGAAATTATTATGTTTTGTACATATTTATTGCGCAAATTTGTACAATTGTACTGCACAAATTTGTACATTAGTTATGTACAATCAGCCCTTCATTTTGTACATGGATCAAGATTTTCATACAGTTATGAAGGACAAATTTGTACAGAAGTATGCAAAACAGTTTGTGCCGATACAATGCACTAATTTGTGCCTAATTCAGTACGCGTAAACCAGTCCATAACATTTGTACAAATTTGTACATAATTCTGCACAAAAAAGTACTTTAAAATTTAGTGTGTAAAGCCGATACAGAACTGCTGTGCCGGTGCTGTGGACCGCGGGGCCGCGGTGATTCGAGCCACGCCGTGGTGCCCAGCACGGCCAATCAGCTGATGCATTCTCCTCCTTTTCGTCGTCGTCGTCGTCGTCGTCGTGGTCGTCGTCGAAGGTCGTAGGCACGGCTGGGTAGGACCGCACGCGGGGTTCTACCTCGCCGCGCAGAGCCTCCACTGGCGGCCCTTTGACAAGATACAGTGCTCGAGGCACTAGCCAAAGCGAGTGTCGTAAAGTAAACCGGTTCGCGACGCGAAACTCAAAGCGTCTGCACTGCAAACGTTGCGTGGGCCGATCTTAGTACCGATGCGAGGCGTCACGATCGACACCCGTCAGGCGCTAGGTGCGGGGGCGGGGGCGTTATTGATGTGGAAAAGATGTTGAGCGAGAGCGGTCGGAACGCTCCCCCAAGCTACGAGACGCGGCCAAAGAACCACGGCGCCCATAGCGAGGCGGCTAGCGCCCTGCCGTGGTAGGCAGACAGAATACACCCGGTCGAGGTGAGGTGGGTGGCCTATCTGTGCCAGGGGCGTAATTAGGGCTCTTGCAAGGGAGGGGCGATGCTTCGCGGGTTGCCTAACCGTAGGGGTAAAGTTCCAAAATTACAAACGCGAGCGAAGCGAGCGAAAAAAAATTTGACGATAAATGGACTTAAACGAGTGATATGTCACTGTAGGTGATTCCTATGGAGAATGACTGCCATTTCACTACGTTCTATCAACCATTTCGATGCCAGTTGAATGCTTTCGCGAAAGTAAAGAAAGCCAATTAAAATGCCGCGAGCGAAGCGAGCGAGATATTTTTAAAATTGAAATTAAGGTTTAGTGAAGAAAACGACATTCTCAGTTACTGTCAGGGACGAGCTCCGAGCCACATCGGGCCACAAACAAGGGCACGGGGATGAGGGCAAAGGGGCGGGGGAGGGGGGCGGCGAGGGACTTGACCGAGGCCAGGCCGGGGCCGCACGGTGGTCGCAGCCCGCGGCCCATGTATGCCACCAGAAAATCGGAAAATCAGGTCCCTTCGGGGACCTTATGAGGGGCGATCGCCCCATCGCCCCTAATTACGCCCCTGATCTGTGCGGCGCTCGGCTCGTGTTGTTCAAGGGCTTATTGCGGCAAGGCTCTCCTGGAGGTCATGGAAAGGGTTCCTTACATATGGGTTACTCTTAAGGCGACTAGCCAGCTGCGCAACTCATGCTCCACTCGCCCCGCCGGTCTGCCCATTTCCAGCTCAGCCCGGCTCAGCCCAGCTCTAAGTTACACGACCTGCAGTTTCCTCGGACCGTGTTGCAAGAGATTTGAGTCACTGCCTGGAGATTGCAGCCTTTGTAAAAACCCAGGTAAACGGGGTTTGTATATAATTATATATGAATTGTATATGGTTTGTATATAATTATATACACGCGTATATGGTGCTATATATCTTATATATGGGTCCGTATATCTTATATATGGCTCCATATATATGTATATATAAGACCATATACGGCTATATATAACGCCATATATACCTGTATATAGACCTATATATGCTATATATGGACCTATATACGGCTATATAAATGCATATATGGTCTTTTATATGACCATATACAACTTAATATGCTATATACGGAGTCATATATGCCATATATGAAACATATATGGGGTATATATAGAGCATATACAAAGTTGCATACTCTGGTTCGCCTGAGAATTAGGCTATCAAAAATATCGTCTGCCTTTCTGAAAAAAACATTCTGGGACTTGTTATAAGGAAGGCCCGCATACCTCCTTGAGCTTACGAGCGCAACACTTTCGCATATGTCAGTTTACACTTATGCGGCCATGCAAAGATACGCTATTCCAAAGACCTCTATAAAAATGCAACGAAAATTGAAAAAATCCGTACTCTTCAGTATAAGAATAAATGCATGTGGATAGGAAGCTATGTAGCGTAACATGTGGCGGCCCGTTGCCACCACCGGCTCAGGAAACGCACGGGTGAAGCCCTGCGCGGGGCTCTAGGATGACAAGTGACGCTGGAGCGCTTGTCTCTATCACGTCCCTGTGGTCTAGTGGGTAACGTGATGGAATAGCAGCACAGCAGTCCAAGGTTCAACTCCCCGTCCGGTAAGGTATTTCTTCATTACTATCATACAAAAAAGTGTTGAAGAGTAGTAAGTACAATCATACTAGCGCTGGGGGAAATTTTTAAAAATATTAATGTATGAATTTTCACCAGCAAGCCCTACAGCCTGCAGCATAAATTTTCGTAAATGGTTCTGTATACATTTGTATATGGGGCCATATATAAATATATATGATTCTGTATACAACTGTATATGAGGCCATATATAACTATATATGGTTCTGTATACAATTGTATATGGGGCCATATATAATATATATGGCCCTATATATGTTGCTATATACAGAACCAGATACAGAGCCATATACAGCCCAGATATGGTCCATATATAGTCTGTATACAGGCCTCAAATTACGTGGGAAGCAGGGTTATTTTATAGCTTAAACTTGCTGTACACACAATTGAAGAATTCATTAATGGGTTGGCATGCTGGAACTTTCTCCAAAGTTGAGTTAAAATTCACAGAAATTTGTTTCTCCTTTTTGTTTTACTTTTATCTGATAGTGATTAGATTCCATATTCCCGAGGTTGTAGGAGTAGTAAATGGGCTAAATACTTGCATCCTTAGAAAGTAATACATAACACTAGTTTCTGCTGTGGTTGTAGGAGTGGTATATGGGCTAAATACTTGCATCCTTAGAAAGTAATACATAACACTAGTTCCTGCTATCAGATTTTCTGCCAACTTCTGCAGGTCAGTGAAAAAACCAATAGTTTATGATTTTACATAGGTAATAATTTATTTCAGTGTACATATGTAATTTCAACTGGGACAAACAGCTCATCACAAAGCTAACAAAGCGAATCAGAGATTCACGTCAAACACTTTAAGAAAATTGGAAAAATTTTAAAACTATCAGATATAAACTTTTAACTGAGACAAACAGCTCAATACAAAGCTAAGAAAGCGAATCAGAGATTCACATCAACCACTTCAAGTGCATAAATATGAAAACCATCAGGAATAAACTTGCAACTGAGATAAACAGCTCAATTCAAACTAAAGAAAGCGAATCACTGATTCACGTCAAACACTTCAAGAAACTGGAACAGGGTTCATCGCCATTTCTTGTGGCACATAAAGATCACTTGACCGTAAAGTCCTCCTCGAGCCTGTGATTCTTCACATGATGTTGATTGTAAGACGTTTCGTCAGAACTTTGGAAAGCGCAGAACGTACAGCTAAACCAATTTTCCTGTGACCCCATGATCTTTTTCCTCGAATACCAATAACTAGCTCAGCTGCTCAGAGATTTCCAAACACTTCAAGTTGGAAATATTTTAAAACCAACATGTATGAACTTTTAACTAAGATAAACAGCTCATCACAAAGCTAAGAAAGCAAATCACAGATTCACGTGAAAACCATCAAGATAAGTGCATGAATAAAGGAAACCGATCAGGTATGAACATTTAACTCAGACAAACAGATTACAAACCATACCACTTATGTCTTGCGGACCACCATGAGAATAAAACTATCTTTAATGAAGATTGTTTTGAGAAGATGACAGAAGAAAACAAAGCTTCACCTTAAATCAATTACAGAAGCCAAGACAATGAAGGAAAGGCAGACCAATTCCACAGCAACATCAAGATAAGATCATAAATGTGAAAACCATCAGTTGTGAAAGTTTAACTAAGACAAACAGCTTATCACAAAGCTAAGAAGGCGAATCAAAGATTCATGTCAGACACTTCAAGAAAATGGCAAAAATATGAAAACCATTATGTATGAACAGTTAACTGATACAAACAGCTTATCACAAAGCTAAGAAGGCGAATCACAGATTCATGTCAGACACTTCAAGAAAATGGCAAAAATATGAAAACCATTAGGTATGAACATTTAACTGATACAAACAGCTTATCACAAAGCTAAGAAGGCGAATCACAGATTCATGTCAGACACTTCAAGAAAATGGCAAAAATATGAAAACCATTAGGTATGAACATTTAACTGATACAAACAGCTTTATAAAAAGCTAAGAAAGCAAATCACAAATTCACGTGAAAAACATCAAGATAAGTGCATGAATAAAGGCAACCGATCAGGTATGAACATTAAACTGAGACAAACAGATCATCACAAAGCTAAGAAAAGTGAATCACAGATTCACGTGAAAAACATCAAGATAAGTGCATAAATGTGAAAACCATCAGGCCTGAAAGTTCAACTGAGACAAACAGCTAATCACAAAGCTAAGAAGGCGAATCACAGATTCATGTCAGACACTTCAAGAAAAGTGAAAAATATGAAACCCATCAGGTTGAACATAGTAATTTCTTTTGGAGCTGCAGATGCACTTCTTTCTGAATTATTCAGAGTAATCTAAAACTAAGTTGCAGTACTTAGGAACTACAATATGTAAATTCTTATATTTTAATTTGAGCAATGGCCGGAAAAATTCTGAATTTAAATGAGGTGAATCCTGGTTTCCAGCTACATGAAAACAAAATGTTGATGTCATAAATTCAAAACAGAAAGTATTAATAATTTTACAGACACAAAAGGCTATCATTACAAAACTATGTTATTAAGGAAGTTATTTCATTACCTTGTTGTGCAAATGTCCTATTTGAGTCCCCTGAGTCTGAGTCTGTTTCACTCTCACTTCCTGACCAACATTCCTCAGAAACTCCTGCATCATCTGCAAATAGAAATAGAAAGAAAGGACCATAGTTTATTTCCGAAGGATTTTTGGCTCTTTTCCTTTTCAAAGGAAATTAAAAATTAAGTAAAAGAAACAGTGACAATTTGTTTTAGATAAATCTTTCTTTTCTACACTGTTGCACTTGGTGTAATACTGGTGTGATTTACAACAAAACAAAGAACACCATTGCAGAAACTCATACACTGTTGAAGATTACAAGATGACAACTTTGCGATGATATTCTTTAAAACTCACCTTCGGTGTCACTTATATTTTGCATTGGCGGGTTTACTTGAACCTCCTCAACATGCTCTGAAAGCAAATTCAAAAATTGCATAAGTGAAGTAAACTTGAATCAAAAATTCTATTTATCTGCACATCTTACAAACCTTCAGCATGACAAGTCACTGCGCTGCTGATGTTGCCCGAGCCACCAGAACCTGAGGTAGCGATTTGAATATGTTCTGTGGAAGATACCAAAAAATTAACACATAAAGCTACATGTAAAGTGTTATGGAAATAAAAAAACATGCGGCACAATTAACAAACCTGTTGCACATTCTGAAGCAGCTGAAGGAGGCACAATACTACTACTCAAAGAGGAAGCGCAACTTGAGGCTGTGAGCTGGCTTTGACCTACAAAAGAAACATTCAATAATTACTATCTCTCTGAATAATTACTATCTGTACATCAAACAAACCTATAGCAATTTCAGAAGCTGGAACAGAGCAAGTACCACTTGTGCTGCTTCTGCTTGAGCTACCAGTGACAGATAAATGCTCTGGAAATTTTGAACAGAGTACACGTAAAAACGGGTAAATTTTTAGGACAATGTTCATGTGTTTTGAAATAAAAATATACTGTACCTGTATAATGTTGGCTGACACCATGACTTCGTTGTAAGTGGGACTTGAAAGAGGTTAGCTTTTTAAATAAAACTTCATTACCATCTCTTGTGGCACATAAAGCGCACTTGACCGTAAAGTCCTCCTCGAGCCTGTGCTTCTTCACATAATGTCGATTGTACGACGTTTCGTCAGAACATTGGAAAGCGCAGAACGTACATCTGAACCAATTCTCCTGTGACTCCATGATCTTTTTCCTCTAAAACCAATAACTAACGCAGACACATGGTTGCCGGCTCAGAGCTGCTCCACTTCCGCTGGCCCAGGCCCACAAACCCCCGCGGTTTTTCAATTAAAGCGGAAAAGAAACACAAGTAAAGAAAATGTAGCCAGCTAGCCCATCCGAAAATAGTTGTGCTGAAATGTTACATTTAAACATGCTTTTTGACACTAATATAAGTATTGGACAAGAATGACGAAGTAAAAGCGCAAAACAGTCTCTCGTTTCTCAATAGGAATACTTTAGGTTGGTAATGCGCAATTTGAACTTCAGCGGCAACCGTTACATTTTCTACGCCTGCCTACGTGATCAGTTGATCAGTCGCGATCGAAGTTGAGTAGTGAGTAGTGAGTAGTGCCTCGTTTCAGCCCGTCTGGTCACAATGAACTCCAAGAAAAAGGGACTGTTACTAGCCAGGCAAGCCTTCGGCTTGGTTGCTGAGCAGATTTCTTCCCTATATACCTATCCCTATACACCTTTTCCTGTATACCTCTCCCTATATACCTCTCCCCGAGGGGGCCACAACTCATGAAATCCGGTGTACAAGGCCCAAGAAATCCCGTCAGAAATCCGTGAAATCCGTGAAATCCCTGGATATCCGTGAAATCCTTTGGAAATCCGTGAAATCTCTTGGAAATCCGTGAAATCCCATGGAAATCCCATGAAATCTCTTTGAAATCCTATGAAATCTTTCTGAAATCCCATGAAATCTTCCTGAAATCCCATGAAATCTTCATGAAATCCCATGAAATCTTCCTGATATTACATGATATAAGGCGATAACGCCTGCACTGCAGGGCCCGTCAGTGCGCTGGGTAGGCAAAACCACCAAGTAAGCTGAGCGCAACTGGCAACTTGCTCCTAGCGGCTTTCAGCCCGGGTGACATCCCATCAGCCGAGCTGGAGGTATCCTGGTCCAGCCTTCCTGACCGGAATGACCCCAGGCGACCCCACCTACCTCATCGCGACCCCGAAAAAATTTTCGGCGACTCCACTTGGGGTCGCGACCCCGAGGTTGGGAACCGCTCACAGCAAACATTTTTTCGTGGAGTCCTAGCCAAAGGGCCCGAACGTCTATCGGTTTAACGTTTCCTCGCGTTCTCGGGGAACGTACATAATGCAGGAGCACCTCACATTACTGTGAATTACTCCTTAAATGGATAAGTAGTGTGTAGATTCGATACTTGTTGGCATTGCAAGCATTTCAAAATCACGCGCATTCGCGCGTTTCGCTTGGTCCGCAGTGCGCGTGCGCGCTCCCTTCGGGTGCAGTCTACTCGGTCTAAGCCCTCCGGAGCGCCTGGAGCGCGCTCCGGAGCGCTGCCGGCCTTCGTAATTTCTTGCGCTCAAGCCGCGCTCCAACTACCCTCTCGACCATCGAGGGGGTAGTTGGAGCGCGGCGCCAAATGGATATAATGGATTTGAGGTTCAAAAATCGAAACGTATAAATAAAGCGCTGCGATGAGTTGGAGCGCCTGAAGCGCGAGTGGACCACCTCTGGGAGCGCGGAGCGAGTGTAGCGTTTGGAGCGTTCAGAGCACGCTAGTGGTCCGCACTTACAGGGTACCAACGATTGGCTAGCAGAAAGAGCGCGTAATTGAAGCTCATTTTGAAGTTCGAAATATGCATTGTCGACATCATTCCTAAAAACTGCAAAATAAACTTTAAATCTTTAGAAATCCCGACGAAGTCCTGAGAAATCCCTTCAAAATACAGTGAAATCTTATGAAATCCTATGAAATCCTTACGAAATCCCTTCAAAATCCTATGAAATCCTTGAAACCCTTACGAAATCCCTACGAAATCTTAAAAAATTTCATGAAATCCCGTGAAATCCTATGAAATCCATGATATCCCGTGAAATCCTTGAAATCCCTTGAAATCTTGTGAAATCCCATGAAATCTTTGTGAAATCTTGAAATCCTGAAATCAGGTGTACAGGCATTTTCGAAGTTGTAGCCCCCTCGCCTCTCCCTATATACCTCCCCCTATATACCTTTCCCTATATACCTCTCCCTATATACCTCTATATATGGTCAGCTTATGCATGCGTATGTACATTTAAATTTTAAGATGGGATAAATAGTAATAGGAAGATACCTCTGCTTAACTAAAGGTATACGGGGGGGGGGAGACTGGCACTTATTTTGCGATTTTTCGATTTTTGATGGTCTTAGGTGTGGCTTTTTGTTGTCTTGGTTAGAAAACTTTTTTCCCACAGTCGGGGCTCGATCCGACAACTCTAAATGGTGCCGCCGATAATTCAAAGTTTGCAGTTTTCGATATTCTTTGGGAATTTTCAAAAATTTTCTATTACTTCCGATCGCAATGACACCTAAGACATAAATTGGAGTAATTATGTTACTTTCCCACGCTTTGAAGTCGGTACGCTGTCGCTCAAATAGTTTCGGAGATATAACAGTTTAAAGTTTTTGTGTTCTGTGAAAATGACCAAATTTCAGTCTTAGGGTTCTCAGGGCTACCCCGGAGGTCGTAAAAATCTAAGAAAAATTGAAGTAGAAGTATAAACTTGCGCAGAATCCAAAGCTACCATCGGATGCCTCCGTTCTTGAAGGGTTTAGCTGATATTCGGTCGGGGAAGCGCGAAAAAATTCATAGGGAGACGTTTCGTAACGCTAGGATCTCTCACGTGCCCTTGTTTGACCTTCGATCGTAAAAGTCCATAGGATATGAAATGGAGTAACTATGTCTCGCAACCACCCTGCAAAGTCGCTACACTGTGGCTCAAATAGTTTTGGAGATACACCTAATTAAGTGTTTTGTGAACCGAGAACCAAAAATTCTAACGCTAACGCGTTTAACGGCCCCCTAGATTTTAACACTTATCTTAAAATAAGATAGAATTGTACAATAACATGTCAAAACTGATTGTGAAAGTCAATAAATCATGATATTCGTGAGCCACAGATCTGCCACACAAAATGTCGCCCAGCGGGCCAGCTATCAACAACGCTCTTCTGCTGGCCACTGAATCCAACGTAAAATATTCTTTAAAAAAATTAAATTTAGAAAAAAAGTCAAAGGGTGTTGCAGGTGAAAAAATGCTGAAAGGTGCGTAAAGCTGATGCAAGATTACAATAGCTGTGTGACCAAAAAAGAAGATGGGTACCAATCGGTCTTGGTTAACGCTCAAGGCCATAGAGCCGACTTTCCAAACCGCGGTAAGGGCCCACTCCTTAAAAATTACAGTGTTAAGAAAAAGGCGGAATAATCTGTTCTACAAGTGTATGTACAGTATTTACGAAATAAATATCCTGCAAACTGTTACAATTGATGGAAACAATCCAATGTAAACAAAGGGAAGGAATGACACTGCTTTGAACCTTTTTTTAATCTCCCTGACCCTTATACGATAGTTTCGAGCGTAGATGTGGTCTCTGCCCAATAGGGCAGCCCTAAAAGAACTCGGACATACATTTAGTCATTTTGCTTAAAACACTCGAATTCGAAAAAAACTTAACCAGGTGTATCTCCGAAACTATTTGAGCCACAGCGTAGCGACTTTGCAGGGTGGTTGCGAGACATAGTTACTCCATTTCATATCCTATGGACTTTTACGATCGAAGGTCAAACAAGGGAACGTGAGAGATCCTAGCGTTACGAAACGTCTCCCTATGAATTTTTTCGCACTTCCCCGACCGAATATCAGCTAAACCCTTCAAGAACGGAGGCATCCGATGGTAGCTTTGGATTCTGCGCAAGTTTATACTTCTACTTCAATTTTTTTAGATTTTTCCGACCTCCGGGGTAGCCCTGAGAACCCTAAGACTGAAATTTGGTCATTTTCACAGAACACAAAAACTTTAAACTGTTATATCTCCGAAACTATTTGAGCGACAGCGTACCGACTTCAAAGCGTGGGAAAGTAACATAATTACTCCAATTTATGTCTTAGGGGTCATTGCGATCGGAAGTAATAGAAAATTGTTGAAAATTCCCAAAGAATATCGAAAACTGCAAACTTTGAATTATCGGCGGCACCATTTAGAGTTGTCGGATCGAGCCCCGACTGTGGGAAAAAAGTTTTCTAACCAAGACAACAAAAAGCCACACCTAAGACCATCAAAAATCGAAAAATCGCAAAATAAGTGCCAGTCTAGGGGGGGGGGGGGGGGCGGACATTTTCTCTGCCAAAATCCCCAACAGAGTGCTTCGCTTCGCTCAGCAAAATAAGAATACTAGGCAGACAGTTTAAGGTGAACTTCAACAAAAAGTCCGTTACCGGCGCAGAAGTTATAGAGTATCTGAAAAGTCACGTTAAAGTTAATGATCCACAAATCCATCAGAAGATTGTTGATGCAAGCGATTGCAAAATCAAACTGGGCTCGATTCAAAACAATATGTACGTGTGGAGCGCGCTCGAATTGGATGAAACTCTCCCGGACATCCCCATGGTCGTCTTACAATTCGAGCTTGAAACACCTGTAAGTACTTTCAATTACTTAAATTAATAACGTACGTTTTTTTTTTTAACGAAACCTCATTGCGGTTATCTTGTTTGAAGCGAATTCCGTTCTCTTTCCTTGTTTCTGGAGCCCCAGTGCGAAATGACTTAAAAACTATTGTCGCGATTTTGATTTACTTGTAATCATATTATTAATCTGCAACTGTAGATGCCGTCGTATGATCCTTACAAGTGCAACAGCAGCAGCAGCAGCAGCAGCAGTTCAAGCATCAGCAAAGACAATGCAAAGAATGACAAAATACAGGTACGCATACTTCTTCCGTCTTTTTCTTTACTACTGATGGTTTTCCTGTTTTCGTTTACGGGGGCAATCCTGTGGAGAGCAATGGTTTGGGAAAATCGCTTTGCAAAGTGCTGCTAAGAGTTGGCATTTTAGGTGGTCAATTACAATAGATAGAACTACATTTTGAACCAGGCGCGGATGCGGGCGGATGTCAGCCCTCTCCGGTAACATGCCGATCTTGGCCTCTAAGTGGAACCATGGGGGATAATCGATATCTCAATCTTAAGGTACCAAAATCCAAAAATAGGTGCCAAAGTTTTACCCATTCTTTACCCGGAAGTTTCCGCATTTTTTATCCAAGTATTTCTCACTTGAATTTTCTAGAACCCTGTAGTGAGACCCTAGTCGCATCCTTTAAGTACAAAACGCATTTTTTTTTCCACTTTCGTCGACCAATCCGTCCAGGCACGATCGCGCACATGCCATACTACTGCATTGTTCGACTTAGAGGCCAAGATCGGCAGCGAGCAGCCCGAGGCCTTGTCGTCGGCCCCTCCCCCCCTCCCGCGCTCCTGGCGAGTCTTCGACGCCAGCACGCCCAAGGAGGCTGGGGACGAAGAAAATGAGGTGCTGTACACCATGCCGCGTCCAGGACCGCGGTGCGGCAGCGCCTCGGACAGCAAGGGCCGCATGGCAATGCAAGTTATGTTTAATCTGTAGCAGAAAAACTAGGGCGAGGAAGCGGCCCGGGCGGCGGCGGCGGGCGAGGGGTCGCCAACTCGCCTGAGCCGTGTACAGAGTATTATATATTATAGGTATTATGGATATTATGGATATTATGGATATTATAGATATTATATATATTATGGATATTATGGGAATTATGAAGTATTATGGTAGTATTATGAAGTATTATGGTGATATTATGAAGTATTATGGTGGTATTAGGACGAATTATAGAGATATTATAAACCATAATGCACGTTTAATAATTCCTTGCACTAATTTTGTACCACTTGTCATTAATTCTTTCGAAATTAGCTCAGGTTCACTCAAGGGCTGCATGGGATGTTTACTTAGGAGAGTAAGGCCCCTGAGCCCCTGGTAGGCAGCGCAAAGTTACCCGGCATACACAGGTACCGGAAGGGTGGCCGACATCTCCTTCGCACCTTCGCTTCACTCTGTCCTCCCCGGTGCGAAACTCAATCTCGGCACGACGACGTTCGGCATTTGGACTCAGCAACCACTGGAGTGGTCGTGTGCGTCGTGTATGTTGCGAGAGCCGTCCGATCAGTGAGGACGTACTTCGTCATCAAACATTGGGTTTTATCAAGATTTGATTCCTACGACTTGAATTAATGGCTGCGATTACTGTTTACTGTCCTGAAAAATCTATCAGTGAGTAATAAAATAACACATCATCCTATCACGCTTCCAATCTCTTCGCCTTATATAACAATATTTATTTATCTTTTAATTTCATTTGCCATTCAGCTTTAGGCTGCTTATTGTATGTTTGTAAACGAACTAGCATACAGGAGGGTCATTAGGGAGCTCCCCGGATAAGGCTACTTCCGGGTCGATTCGAGTTCGAGTCATGTGTATTTTAAATGGGACTCGACGCCGGAAGTAGCCCGTTCGAGACTATCGCGGGGAGCTCCCCAATGACCCTACAGTCGAGGCTGGTCCAGACTGCGCTGCCAACCTCGGGCCGCTAGAGGGCAGTACGCGGCGCTCGCAAAGTCGCCAAGCGAGTTTTCGGCATTTCGGCTGCCATAGGGCGGTACGCGTGGCGGCTGAGGCGCGCAACTTGAAAAAAATGATGAGGATTTTTTAAGGGTTATTATTATGAAGTATTATGGAGTATTATAAAGTATTATGAGGTATTATGGGGAGTATTATGTGGTATTATGAAGTATTATGAAGTATTATGAAGTATTATGAGGTATTATGAGGTATTATGGGTATTATGGGGTATTATGGGTATTATGGGGTATTATGAGGGTATTATGGGGCCGTGTACAGAGTATTATGCAAGTTGGTGACCCCTCGGCGGCGGGCCACAAGCAGATGGGGGCCCCGGCGTTGCCGTGCTCGACCCGTAGCATAGCAGGCCCTACAAAGGCACGAGGAGAAGCGCACCTGTAAAGGCTGCTTGTTGAGGGCGCCCGGCCCCGGCTCGGCAGCGAGCAGCGACCAGCCAGAGGAGGCACTTTGCCACGGCGGCGCTGCGGCCGGCTGGGCAGCGTGCGGCTGAGGACCGCACGCACATACGTGCGAGATGCGTGCCAATCTCCCTTATAGCCGGTTCCAGGGTGGACTGGCGCTGGTGGTCTTGAAGACGCTGGAGGCCAGGGCGGCGCCAAGACACACACATGACACATGACAAGTCCAACGTAGGAACGTTAGGCAACCCCTACTACATGGGAGTGTTGTGGGTGCTCCATCCTGGCTGCGTTGTGCTCTGATGTACGGAGCGGCGGCACTGTTGTTGAGCTTTAAGGCCAATGTTCGCATGTTCCCGGAGAGGGCTGGCAACCGCGCCTGGTGCAAAATGTAGTCCTATCTCACTGACTACCTAAAATGCCAACTCGCTGAGACGTTTTGTTTCCTTGCCATAGCGATTTTCCCATTTTGCACCTTAGTTCTACCCCCTTAATGTAGCTCCTCTTCAGTGTTGCCAGGAAAGTAGGCAAAAAGCGCCCAATACACATCCGTGTGGAGCGGTTGGTATCAACGCCTGCCTACTAGACAACATCTTCACAGCTGTGAAGAGGGATTGCCTAGTATGCAGGCGTTGATACCTACCGCTCCACACGACTGTGTGTTGGGCGCTTTTTGCCTACTTTTCTGGCAACACTGCTCCTCTTACTTGACTGAACATGCATTATTTAATTTTCAGACTAGAAAGGAAGGGGAAGGGAGGGGGGATGATGAATCTCATCAAGATGTTGACTCTGATCAGGAGGATGAAGACTCTCATCAAGATGCTGTCTCTGATCAGGAGGACGATGACTCTCAATATCAAGATGCTGACTCTGATCAGGAGGATGATGATGGTGATCTCGACGCTTCTCAAGATTCTTCTCGAGGCTCTCAAGTTAAAAAGAGGAAAACGAAATCAGGAACAGGAGATTTTGTAAGTTGGATTAAAATTCTAAATTTAAGCACTTGATTTATACTTGAGAACAAAGAAAGCTGATGATCCTTACTCTCCTCAGAATTCAGCAAAGAAGAAAAAAAAATCTGGAGAAACAAAAGTTGTAAGTCTACTTTACATTATCTTAATTTAAGCTCTTGATTTAGATTACTTGATTAAAATAGCTAAATGCAATCAAATTGAAAACAGAAAATTACTCCCTCCGAGCCCAAATGGTCACCATTGTTAACAAAAGAAATAGAAGAAAATAGGATGCACTTTACCTCTAACATGCAAACGGCAGTAGAGGAAATATCTTGGCATATTATCGAGCAGGTCCATACTTGGTTTCCCGTTCAGGGAACATACAAATTGTATGCCAATTTCCTCATAAAACAGCCAGGCCTAGACTTCCTAAGGGAGAAAGGTGCTGATGATCCTTCTGTAAGTTAGAAAACTTAAGGACATTTGATTTTTATTACCTAAACATTTTGCTGATAATATTTAATATTTTTTTTTATAGTCTAGATTAGCAAGCAGTATTTCCAGTTTCATCCGTAAGCAACGGGTGGAACTGAATAAAAGAAGAAGTCAGCAAGAGGAAAAGGAAGGTTTGGCAAGAAAAAAACCTAGTTCGTAAGTAGACAAAATTTATAAAAATAAAAAAAAAAAAAAAATAGAAAAAAAAGCAGAACTGTTGAAGCATATATAGGTTTTAGTGAGTGAACAAATCATCTCAAACACAAAGTTTTTTCAAATTTCAGTGAGTCTACTATCCAAGAAATGAAGGAGCTTTTGAACCCAGGAATCAATCAGGCCAGGGCAGTGGCTCTCATAAAAAAACATATGTTTATAGAAGAGGCCTTGAATATGACAATTATGAGGAAGTACTGAAGGCCGAGCCGTTCTTGGGTTCAAGCAAATATGTAAGGAGAAGTTACTTTTAAAAAAACTCATCAAAATGTAATTTGCAATAATTAACTCAATCACCTTTTATTTCAGTTCCAGACAGAAATGGCACTTTGCCTGGAGCCCATTGCAACTGAGGTCACAAGAAAAGAACAGTACTCAAAAATGATTGAGACCTTAAAAGTTGGGGATGGCGTCACACAGGATGAAGTGTTAAGCGTCAAGCAAGAGGTTGAGTTACTCCAAATTGTCTACAAAGCCGTGACACCAAAAAAATTTTCTGAAAGCAAACAGATTCCTATTGAATTAAAAGAGGTATGGTGAAAGACTCACAACTAATTCAACTATTCCCGATTTCCACAATTTTTAAAATAATACAGGGTATACAATTTAAACTATAACAACCATCTATTTTTCCAGAAACATGTTGGAACAACCATCATTCACTCTACTGGAAACTCCATGGCTTTTTCAATTGAAATATTTCATATGGGAAACCAAGTGCAAGATGTTTACCTCCTAGGAAATAAAAAGGTCATACTCCAGCAGGAAATTAAAGAAGTGAGGGAAGCAATAGAGGTACTCATTGGTGCCTACAAGGTATTTAGGCCACCAAGTGGAAGAAATAAGGCATATGAAAACTTTATTGACTTCCTAAACTTTGCGTATTTGAATATAAAATTCCAAAGTAGTGTGAGAAGACCCAGAAAACAACTAAATGAATTTGTAAATGTGTATTCAACAATGGCAAATTAAAAGTTATCTTAGTTAAAAGTTCATACATGTTGGTTTTAAAATATTTCCAACTTGAAGTGTTTGGAAATCTCTGAGCAGCTGAGCTAGTTATTGGTATTAGAGGAAAAAGATCATGGGGTCACAGGAGAATTGGTTTAGCTGTACGTTCTGCGCTTTCCAAAGTTCTGACGAAACGTCTTACAATCAACATCATGTGAAGAATCACAGGCTCGAGGAGGACTTTACGGTCAAGTGATCTTTATGTGCCACAAGAAATGGCGATGAACCCTGTTCCAGTTTCTTGAAGTGTTTGACGTGAATCAGTGATTCGCTTTCTTTAGTTTGAATTGAGCTGTTTATCTCAGTTGCAAGTTTATTCCTGATGGTTTTCATATTTATGCACTTGAAGTGGTTGATGTGAATCTCTGATTCGCTTTCTTAGCTTTGTATTGAGCTGTTTGTCTCAGTTATCAGGGGCGTAATTAGGGGGGGGCAATGGGGGCGATCGCCCCCCCCTCGGGTCCCCGAAGGGGACCCGATTTTCCGATTTTCTGGTGGCATACGGGCCGCGGGCTGCGACCCCGTGCGGCCCCCGGCCCTGGCCTCGGTCAAGTCCCTCGCCGCCCCCCTCCCTCGCCCCTTTGCACTCATCGCCGTGCCCTTGTTTGTGGCACGATGTGGCTCGGAGCTCGTCACTGACAGTAACTGAGAATGTCGTTTTCTTCACTAAACCTTAATTTCAATTTTAAAAAATTTCTCGCTCGCTTCGCTCGCGGCATTTTAATTGGCTTTCTTTACTTTCGCGAAAGCATTCAACTGGCATCGAAATGGTTGATAGAACGTAGTGAAATGGCAGTGTCTCCATAGGAATCACCTACAGTGACATATCACTCGTTTAAGTCCATTTATCGTTAAAAATTGCGTTTTTTTCCGCTCGCTTCGCTCGCGTTTGTAATTTTGGAACTTTACCCCTACGGTTAGGCAACCCGCGAAGCATCGCCCCTCCCTTGCAAGAGCCCTAATTACGCCCCTGTCAGTTATAAGTTTATATCTGATAGTTTTAAAATTTTTCCAATTTTCTTAAAGTGTTTGACGTGAATCTCTGATTCGCTTTGTTAGCTTTGTGATGAGCTGTTTGTCCCAGTTGAAATTACATATGTACACTGAAATAAATTATTACCTATGTAAAATCATAAACTATTGGTTTTTTCACTGAAAGCTGCAGAAGAAAGTTGCAGAAGTTCACTGCAGAAGTTGGCAGAAAATCTGATAGCAGGAACTAGTGTTATGTATTACTTTCTAAGGATGCAAGTATTTAGCTCATATGCCACTCCTACAACCACAGCAGAAACTAGTGTTATGTATTACTTTCTAAGAATGCAAGTATTTAGCCCATTTACTACTCCTACAACCTCGGGAATATGGAATCTAATCACTATCAGATAAAAGTAAAACAAAAAGGAGAAACAAATTTCTGTGAATTTTAACTCAACTTTGGAGAAAGTTCCAGCATGCCAACCCATTAATGAATTCTTCAATTGTGTGTACAGCAAGTTTAAGCTATAAAATAACCCTGCTTTTTACAAAGGCTGCAATCTCCAGGCAGTGACTCAAATCTCTTGCAACACGGTCCGAGGGAACTGCAGGTCGTGTAAATTAGAGCTGGGCTGAGCCGGGCTGAGCTGGAAATGGGCAGACCGGCGGGGCGAGTGGAGCATGAGTTGCGCAGCTGGCTAGTCGCCTTAAGAGTCACCCATATGTAAGGAACCCTTTCCATGACCTCCAGGAGAGCCTTGCCGCAATAAGCCCTTGAACAACACGAGCCGAGCGCCGCACAGATAGGCCACCCACCTCACCTCGACCGGGTGTATTCTGTCTGCCTACCACGGCAGGGCGCTAGCCGCCTCGCTATGGGCGCCGTGGTTCTTTGGCCGCGTCTCGTAGCTTGGGGGAGCGTTCCGACCGCTCTCGCTCAACATCTTTTCCACATCAATAACGCCCCCGCCCCCGCACCTAGCGCCTGACGGGTGTCGATCGTGACGCCTCGCATCGGTACTAAGATCGGCCCACGCAACGATTGCAGTGCAGACGCTTTGAGTTTCGCGTCGCGAACCGGTTTACTTTACGACACTCGCTTTGGCTAGTGCCGCGAGCACTGTATCTTGTCAAAGGGCCGCCAGTGGAGGCTCTGCGCGGCGAGGTAGAACCCCGCGTGCGGTCCTACCCAGCCGTGCCTACGACCTTCGACGACGACCACGACGACGACGACGACGACGACGACGACGACGAAAAGGAGGAGAATGCATCAGCTGATTGGCCGTGCTGGGCACCACGGCGTGGCTCGAATCACCGCGGCCCCGCGGTCCACAGCACCGGCAAAGCAGTTCTGTATCGGCTTTACACAGCCAGGACAGCGGTGAGGCAGTACCGCGGACAGCCTGACGGCAGCACGGGGATGCAGGAAGTATTCGATCTGCTGAAGAAAATACAAGTGCGAGGACGTCGCCAGCGCACACCACCCGTCCCCATCCCTGCACCAGTAAAGGGCGCTTCTTGAAGGCGACCTGGCTCGGCTCGGCAGCGACCAGCCAGAGGAGGCACTTTGCCACGGCGGCGCTGCGGCCGGCTGGGCGGCGTGCGGCTGAGGACCACACGCACATACGTGCGAGATGCGTGCCAATCTCCCCCACAGCCGGCTCCAGGGTGGACTTGCGCTGGTGGTCTTGAAGACGCTGGAGGCCAGGGCGGCGCCAAGAGTGTAACACATGACAAGTCCAACGTAGGAATTAGGCAACCCCTACTACATGGGAGGGTTGTGTGTGCTCCATCCTGGCTGCGTTGTGCTCTGATGTACGGAACGGCGCGGCGGCATCGTCGTCGCCTCGTCTGATTGCCTACCGCGTTCTTCGCAACGAGGCCGCGACGGAAAACGGCAACCTACCGAACCCTCAGCCAAGCGCAGCTGGCTGCTAGAGTGTCCTGGGTGTCCACAAGAGCCGTGTGCTGTGGACAGCCCAAGCCGCTGCTGCTGTGACAGTATTTTCGTTGATTCAAGCCAATCAATATTTTCTAGATTTTGTTTCCCCTTTCATTTTTTTTGATAGTGTTAGGGCTATCAAATCTGGACTGTCTTTTCACCTCCCAACACGCCAGTTTCCCAAATCTTCTAGCTCTCTTTATGTTTTGTCTCTAAAAAATCATGAAGTCTTTTGCATGCATTGGCCTATGGCCCTTGTTTCAAAATGGATTTACATCATTCAAACAGAATGTTTCCCGTACTCCCCCCAATCAGTCAAACTTGAAATTTTTTATGTGAGCAAATTACATTGATTAAAGTCCTCTTATTCAGCAGTGAATTAAAAACTAATTAAGTTGTTTTATAATTTTTTTTTATTTTATAATTTTATTTATTTTTTTGGTGGGGGGTGAAAAAAATTTGGTTTCTTAATTGAAACTAAAACAAAATTTCCAGGAAGTATGCTTTTTTAATATTTGGAATGAACAATTTCTTTTAGCTCATAAATTCTGCTGCAAATCTGTTACCCTCTCTACATACTATGCAGAGGAACACATTATGCTTGTGATTTGCTTTACTGCGCAGATATTAAGAGGCGACTAATTCAAAAGAAGCAAAACGAGTTAGTCTTTTAGGGGATGTATTGATTTGTATTAATTTCTAACAGATGTTGAAACTGAAGCTTGATGGCCACTGGATTAGTTCAATCCTGAGGAGAAACATTAGTTAAAATAATAGGAACCTGAGTAAACTTGTAATAATTTCAACTGCAGTGCGGATCATTTAACTGTCATTATTTAATACCATAAACCACTAACCTATCGCACTACACTATAGGTGTAGAAACTGATGGCCTGCGAAATGGGTCATTCTCACAGAAGAATGTTAGGAAAGCAGCAATCGGACAGTAGTGCGCAAAGTCAGAAGCACACAGCTATATACGGATCAGTCAGTCACATGTACTCCTCGCACCAAGCACAGAACTGGTAGGGCTTACAGACAAACCTGTAACAAGGTTAAAACAAATCTTTGAACAGTACGATGCATTACAAAGGTGAACAGCGCAGCAGAGAGGATGGGATGTCTCACAACGCAAACAAGTAATAGATTGAGAGCAAGAGTCCATGCTACTGAGAAAACGAATGAATACAAGGACGAAAGACAACAACATTTGCAGTAGCAGACGGCAGACGAGCGACGAGCGACGAGCGACGGTAGCGTTCTCTGCCGGAGACTGACACAGACGCAAACTATACACACTACACCTGAAAGACGTTATCGGCACTCAACGCAAACAAACAGTCAGTTTGTAGATTTTTGCACTTTAAGGTGTCGTGTCCAATTTTTACTGTTCTTTACCTATCACTTGTGAAAGAACAAGTATTGTTCTCAGTGCGGTGTGATTTAGTGGTACACTTTCATCTCAGAAACTAGACAACCAGGACGTGCAAGGCGTGGCCTGGCGCGCCGGCCGGCCGGCCGCCAGCACCAGGATGACGTGCAAGGCGCGGCCCGGCGCGCCGGCCGGCCGAGCGCCAGCACCAGGACGACGTGCAGGGCGTGGGTGCGCCGGCCGGCCGGCCGCCAGCACCAGGATGACGTGCAGGGCGCGGCCCGGCGCGCCGGCCGGCCGGCCGCCAGCACCAGGATGATGACGTTCGGGGATCTCTGGCTGCCCGCTACTCCGTGTTCTACACTGTATGATAAGTCGAACATGCGGAGAGGATGGTGGCATTTGTGCGAAATGAACTATACTAGCGTCGTCGTCGAGGCAAGTCTAGTGGCGCGCTCTGCTTGTGGTCAGTGTATCCCGAGCGAATGAAGAAAGAACCGAAGCAAGAAACCGTGCCTACATCTGCCCTCCGTCCCACACCGTTTGTCGTCTGTAAATTTTGAGACGCTCGACAAACTACGTCCAAGGTGAGTGTGGTCAACAAAATGGCTAACTTTTGCTATCATGTGGACGTTTAGGTTTGGATTGCACCAGTATGTATGCTCGCTTTCGTTTTTATCTAAGTTATGTCGTGTTCTCGATGGTACTCATAACCTATTGTTAAATTTTGTCTAACTTTTTTATTTAGCATTTGTGTGAGTTTTATGGCTTGTCATCTTAACCATAAAGGCTTTAACATTAATTTCTTTTATCCTTGTCTCTCCAGGGTGGTGCCAAAATTCAAGCCATAACAATGATTCTCTTAATCTACTGGTGAGTTCACTTGTAATATGCAATGATTATTTGTTATTCATTCTCAATTTTGTGATTTAACTATGCTCTAGACATTTGAATGTTGCGTCTCATACTCAGTTTTGTATGCTGATTAATATAAGGTATGGTATCATTGTATCGTGAAAAGTTTTTCACAAACTTGTTTAGTCAAGTACCGCAACATTCTTATTCTTAAAAATTGTGCTCTAGAAAAAAATTCATTTTAAAGTAAATATCTTAATCATGGGACTACTTAACTTTTTACCGATATGTTGTCTTTTGATTAATATATTGATGCAAAACATTCATTCATATAAATGGAATTAAAAAAAAAACAAAAAAAAAAAAAACTTTTCATCTAAAAACCATAGATCTGGGCTCTGGGGTGATCTGACATGGAATGGCCCTGTTTTATAAGTGTTGAAATGTCCTTAAGATGTTGAATTTGTTGTGATTTAGTGTATTATCTTTTTGTTTTAAAGGTAGCACATCATGCTTGAACAAATTAAATCTCCTTTCCTCATCTCTGTTTTCTTTGCAGAAATTATGGAGCAGAGACAATATCTGTTATGTGTTCATTGCTTCCCATATAAATATCTACCCAGTATTGCTGAATTAAATATTCACTTGCGCTCACGGCATGCCGACCAAAAGCTACTGTCTTGTGGGGAGTGCAAACACAAATTCCAGTCTGCGAGATCAGTCATTCGACATATTAACAGTAAACATTTGGAAAGCAACGACCAAAATGTTGCTGGAACTTCCTCAACATCCTCTTCTGTGCATGAAAATTTGCATACTGTTGAAGGTAAGGACATATATGTTAACAATGGATTTGCATCTAATCCAATTTGAAGATTTTGTTTCATCTTTCTTTCTTTTCTTCTCGTGACAGATTTTGATAAAAAGGAATATTTGCGTTGTATCCATTGCACTCCACAGAGATATTTACCAAGTCTCACAGAATTTAAGAGTCATTTTCTAATGTGTCATGATGGTTTGGCATCTGTGTCATGTGGTTTGTGCATGAAACAATTTATACATAGAACATCCCTTATTCGCCATATAGAAAGGCATATTACTGAAGAAAATGGGAATATAGGAAATGCTTCTCCAACTTCCACAGACAACCGTGACACTGCACAAAGTGATACTGATGGTAGTGATGCTGATGGTAACCAGGCAGAAGAGGACCATCAAAATTCTGAAAACAACCAACCTGAGTGCGAAATGGATTTTCAAGAAGAAGCCGCTAAGTTTTTATTAAAACTACGATCATCAGGGAATATGACCAATACTTCAATACAGATGATTATTGACAATGTTAGTACGCTGCTTGGCAACATTATGCTGAAGGCTCAAGTTACCACAAGAACATTTCTCAACTCCTCCAATGTTTCTCCTGATGATGCTGAAGAGTTTCTAAAGAGTGACATTTTCAAGCCTAATAATATGTTTGATGGATTGCTATCAATTGAAGGGCAGCTGAATTATTATTGCAACAAATATGGACTTGTCATTCCTGAGGAGTTATATCTTGACTCTCGCATTGAAAATAGATTCGACAGAAGTCTGCGAATGTTTATTGCCACCCAAGTGAATGAAACATTTCAGGCTGTTTCACTCATAGATACTCTTACACTCATTGTCCGCAATGATTATATTAGAAAACTTATTTTATCAGAAAGACAGAGTGATGATGGTGTTTATCGATCATACAAAGATGGCACAGATTTTGCTAATAATCCATTTCTTCAGAAATATCCTTTTGCACTTAGGATAGTTCTTTACTATGATGGCCTTGAGCTTGCAAATGCATTAGGTTCAAAGGATGTCATTCACTCTCTGGGTTGTTTTTACTTTAGTTTACAGAATTTGCCTCCTGCAGAAAGCTCTCTTCTGTCTGCAATATTTCTAGTTGCCTTGTGTTATGCCCAGGATCTTAAAAAACCAGGTGCTTATGGCAAAGTACTTGCCAAGTTTATTGCAGAATTAAAATTGCTGCAATCTGATGAAGGTGTCACAATAGATTTGTGCAATGGTGAAAAATTCATTCTGCGGGCATGTCTCTGCACACTCACTGCTGACACATTGGCAGCTCTTGATCTTCTGGGCTTCTTTACATCATCTGGAGCTGCTATGTTTTGCAGAGTATGTATGGTTTCAAAACAGAACTTGAAAGAAGATACAACTGCTATTGGTACTTTAAGAACCTCTGCGCTTCATGAAGAGCATGTTAGAGAAGTTGAAGGAAACCCAGCTTCAGCCTCCCTCTATGGAGTAAAGGAAAGGTCAGCACTTTCAGAAGTAATGCGAGTCCCAGAGGATAATGTGTTTGATGTGTTCCACGATATGGTCGGTGTAATTCAAATGGTAGTTAAGTTGGTGCTGTATGAGTTTATTATGGTCAGGAAGCTTTTCACCGTGGAATTATTAAATAGAAATATTAACTCATTTGTATATGGAAAGCCTGATGCTAAAAATAAACCCTCAGCCACATTTACAAGACAACGGTTGAGCAGTGCAGGTCATACTCTAAAACAGTACGGTTCGCAAACCTTCTGTCTTCTCAGGGTTTTTCCATTTATAATAACTAATGTTGACGAGAATGATAAATATTTGAAGCTTATTTTTCTTTTACAAGATATTCTCAAAATAGTATTTTCCTTTGAGGTGAAGGAAAGAGATATATGTAGACTGGAAGCCCTTCTTTACCAGTTTGGTACACAATTTCATAAAATCTTTATATCACCAGCCCCTACACCTGAGAATGATGACAATGAGGGTCACATTTCTGATGATAATGATGACAATGATGAAGATGAAGATAATGATGAAGAACATGAGGAAGATATTGATGAACCTAGACCAAACAGAGGGAGAAAAGAGTGGAAAAGCCAGAAACTAAAGAAGGCTATAAATAAAATTCACCATATCATGCACTATCCTCAGCAGATTCGGGAAAAGGGTCCCATCATACGCCTTTGGTGTGCAAGGTGAGACATTTGCCTTGCATTTTAATTATTTTTAGTTAAGGTGTCGAAATTGATTTTTTAAGTTTGGCTTTCTGTTCTTGTATTGCAGGTATGAGGGGAGGCATAGACTTATTAGAAAACATTCCGCTGTCCAATGCAACTTCAAAAACCCACCTAAAACCATGGCAAGGATGTTCCAGCTGAGTACGCTGTCAGCATTTCTAGCCAGAAGTAGTCCTCACGCTTATGATGTCAGCCTCTCTGGTGCAGTTTCTGTCCAGGTCATGCAAAGTAAATACAGAGAGATTCTCGTTAATGAGGGTTTACCTGAACACAGTGCTGTTAGGATTGTTGATAGTGCACAAGTTTGCGGTGAAGAGTTCCAGTCTGGCCTTTTTGTGACTTTAAAGCAAGATGAGTCCATTCAACCTCTTTTTGCTGTCATTGTTGATGTCTTAGCCTCCTCAGAAGAACCTTCAAGGGTGTTTCTTGTTGTTCACAAGTGTGTGAATACTACGTTCAGAGCTAAATACAATGCCTATCAAATTACGAACCAGTTTGAAGAAGATCTTTTTGCTGTCAACGTGGAAAATCTTGCTGATCACCGCCCAATTGCTGCTTGGAACCCCCTGGATAAACTCGACAACATGGAACTATATCTATCTCCTCGAACACATTGTGTATGAATGATGGTTGGTATATCTAATTAGTTTTTCTTCCTTACTCACAGTCATGCTAAATGTTAATTCTTTCTTTTTTTTCACATTTAATCATATTATTAATTTTTGTTTGAACTTGCTTTTTAAGTTTTTTCCATTGAACTTCTGCAATTAAAAGTCAATAACAAGAAGAATCAGTCCACTAAATTACAATTAATGCTTCCACATCTAAATGCTAGCAGAGATGTCTCTTGGAATTGGGGATGTAGATAGCTTGAAAAAAACAACTAGGAGGTAAGATCAATGTATTTCAAGACACACTGAAGTGACATTTATGTAATTAAGTACTTGGTAGAGAAGTGTTTGACACTGTTGCAGCAAAAAACAGTCCTTTTTATCATCTTTGAAAGTTCTTTTAATTTTCAAAGTGGTTAAGTTTACAGATTGCCTTGAGTATGTTTTCTGTTGTCCAAAAAAATATTGAAAGAAACATAAAGAATATTAGAAATTAATTTGCATTAGGATCAATCATGGCTACATTGTGCTGCAAAATTTAATTGAGTGATTTCATGTCAATAGTATAAGCTCTAAAAAAAAAGTTGCAAAGACATTCAACATTTTTTTTAATTGTCTGTGATATTTGCCATTAATAGACCCCTAAATGATAAGGTACTATTAAAATCTCCATGAGTCCCTCAGTAGTCTGATAACACAGAATATGATGGAAAACCAGGCGTAGAGCAGTTTGGGATGAGTAGTAATACCGTACTTTGTTAACACTCCACTCGTAACTTGAGCACTGGAACTCTTATTTCAGGGAATGGTAAGCAATGTTAAGGAGAAGTAAATTTTAGTGTAAATAGTCCATACTTACCTTGTGTAAGCACTCCGGAACAGTCTAAGTATTTCAGGAAAATTTACGGGTGATAGCTACTTTCACATTTTTTTTTTTTTTGCGTCCAGAAATTTTAATTTACCTGGTAAGTCCTCAATGTGCCTGCTTCACTGTGGTGTAATGCTTAGTAAACTCTGAGAAGCTCCAGACAAAAAAAAACACTTGAAAAATGACATTTTTTGGGGGGGCAACTATGATATTTTATCGGTTCCTTGTATGCATACGGACTGCCGAAAAGACACTTTGTTGAAATCCGACCCCCCCTGTGGGTTTGGCAGGGGTCCAAACACCCCAAAAACGGCTGTTTTTGAGGGTTTGGGACTAGTTGGGATCTCGGAAACCAAAAGCCAAAAAAGTACCCATTGGGGTACTCACAACTCAAAAAAGTGCCATCTTTCAGAATCCGGGCCGAAAAATTTTTAGGTGACCCCTTCAAAAGTTATGGGGTCCAAAGTTGCCAAATTTCACTTTTTTGGACAAAAATTTTTTTTTTTTTTAAATGCAATTTTGGTGGGCCCAAAGCGCCATTTATGTAATTAAGTACTTGGTAGAGAAGTGTTTGACACTGTTGCAGCAAAAAACAGTCCTTTTTATCATCTTTGAAAGTTCTTTTAATTTTCAAAGTGGTTAAGTTTACAGATTGCCTTGAGTATGTTTTCTGTTGTCCAAAAAAATATTGAAAGAAACATAAAGAATATTAGAAATTAATTTGCATTAGGATCAATCATGGCTACATTGTGCTGCAAAATTTAATTGAGTGATTTCATGTCAATAGTATAAGCTCTAAAAAAAAAGTTGCAAAGACATTCAACATTTTTTTTAATTGTCCTGTGATATTTAAGCCATTAATAGACCCCAAATGATAAGGTACAATTATTAAAATCTCCATGAGTCCCTCAGTAGTCTGATAACACAGAATATGATGGAAAACCAGGCGTAGAGCAGTTTGGGATGAGTAGTAATACTTGTACTTTTTTAACACTCCACTCGTAACTTGAGCACTGGAACTCTTATTTCAGGAATGGTAAGCAATGTTAAGGAGAAGTAAATTTTAGTGTAATAGTCCATACTTACCTTGTGTAAGCACTCCGGAACAGTCTAAGTATTTCAGGAAAATTTACGGGTGATAGCTACTCACATTTTTTTTTTTATGGCGTCCAGAAATTTTAATTTACCTGGTAAGTCCTCAATGTGCCTGCTTCACTGTGGTGTAATGCTTTAGTAAATCTCTGGAGAAGTCCAGACAAACACTTGAAAAATGACATTTGGGCACTATGATATTTTATCGGTTCTCTGTAAGGTCAGGATAGGACTGCCGAAAGACACTTTGTTGATATCCGACTCCCTGCAGGGTTTGGCAGGTCTGTAAACACTAAACGGCTGTTTTTGAGGGTTTGGGATCAGTTAGATCTCGGAGCTCGTGCCAAGTACTTCCATTGGGGTATTTCGACTCAAAAGTGCCATCTTCAGAATCCGGGCGAATGGAAATTTTTAGGTGACTGGTAAAGTTATGGAATTAGTTAAATAAATAATTTCACTTTTCCTTGACAAAAATTTTAAATGCAATTTGGTGGGGTTTCAAAGCGCCTAAATTGTTATCTTGAGCCTGTTTCGTCTCTGAATCACAGGGAACTGGCTCCATAATTGCGGGTTTAGCGCTGATTTTTACACCAGTACGACTTCAGCTGCCGTACCGCGCGGCCGCCTATTCATGCGTAAGTTTTCGCGTTGCTGACAAGGTCGACAGCGTTTTCGGTGATACACACGTAGAACTGGCTTGGCATGTATTTTTGTAGGTGACCCCTCTGACAAGGTTTAGCATTCATGGTAGCTGCTGCCGCAGGGGTTTTGGGTAGATATACCTTTGAAAACTAAAATGGTCCAAAAAATTTTTCGTAAAAATCCAAAAAATACCTTTAAGGCCATGATTCGTCCAGAAATGAAGTCCGGTTTTGGTGATTTGGAGACTTTCAACTTTCCCCTTGTATTTTTGAAAGGGAAATAGTGGAAAAAAAATATTGGTAAAAAACAAATATGATTTGAGGCCATGATTCGTCCAGAATGAAGGCATTGGTTTGGTGATTTGAGACTTTCAACTTTTACCCCTTGAAGTTCTGAAAGGAAAATAGTGAAAAAAATATAATTTCGGTGAAAAAACCAAAAAAGGCCTTGAGGCCATGATTCGTCCAGAAATGAAGTCGGTTTGGTGATTTGGAGACGTTCAACTTTTCCCCTTGTATTTGTTTTTCCACTATTTCCCTTTCAGAAATTCAAGGGGTAAAAGTTGAAAGTCTCCAAATCACCAAACCGACTTCATTTCTGGACGAATCATGGCCTCAAGGTCATTTTTGGTTTTTTCACCGAAAATATTTTTTTTTCCACTATTTTCCTTTTAGCAATTCAAGGGGTAAAAGTTGAAAGTTCCCAAATCACCAAACCGACTTCATTTCTGGACGAATCATGGCCTCAAGGTCATTTTTGGTTTTTTTTACCGAAAATATTTTTTTTCCACTATTTCCCTTTCAAAAATACAAGGGGAAAAGTTGAAAGTCTCCAAATCACCAAACCGACTTCATTTCTGGACGAATCATGGCCTAAAGGTATTTTTTGGATTTTTTACGAAAAAAAATTTTTTTGGACAATTTTTTTGGATTTTCAAAGGCCTATATCTACCCCCAAACCCCCTACGGGCAGCTACCACTAGTGCCAAACCTTGTCCAGAGGGGTCACCTACAAAAAAATTTTATGCCAACCAATTCTACGTGTATCACCGGAAAACGTTCCCTTGTCAGCAACGCGAAACCCCTTGTAGTTAGGCAGCCACGCCAGTGCAGCTGAGTCGTGCGGTGTAAAAATCAGCTTAAGCCCGCAGGTATGGAGCCAGTTACATGTGATTCAGGACGAAACGAGCTCAAGATAACAATTTAGGCGCTTTGGGCCCATCAAAATTGCATTTTTACAAAAAAAAATTTTTTTGTCCAAAAAAGTGAAATTTGGCAACTTTGGACCCCCATAACTTTTGAAGGGGGTCACCTAAAAATTTTTTCGGCCCGGATTCTGAAAGATGGCACTTTTTTGAGTCCCGAGTACCCCAATGGGTACTTTTTTGGCTTTTGGTTTCCGAGATCCCAACTAGTCCCAAACCCTCAAAAACAGCCGTTTTTGGGGTGTTTGGACCCCTGCCAAACCCACAGGGGGGGTCGGATTTCAACAAAGTGTCTTTTCGGCAGTCCGTATGCATACAAGGAACCGATAAAATATCATAGTTGCCCCCCAAAAAAATGTCATTTTTCAAGTGGTTTTTTTTGTCTGGAGCTTCTCTCTGGTCTTCCTTTAAATTGTTACCATTCATGATTTCTTATGCAGCTCTCCTTGGAATTTGAGCTGCTTCACCCCAAAGCAGTTGACATGGTACGTGACACTTGTGTCTGGTACCGTGCGTGCGCGT
This sequence comes from Frankliniella intonsa, assembly GCA_033675135.1. NCBI lineage: Eukaryota > Metazoa > Arthropoda > Insecta > Thysanoptera > Thripidae > Frankliniella > Frankliniella intonsa. The sequence goes on along the minus strand of JAWJED010000043.1, from coordinate 95,835 downwards.
GCTGCCTTCTTGGTCTCGCGCTATGTCAGTGTCAGGGGTGCCGCTAAAGGACGGTCTATGGATTTGTTTAATTTGTTTATTCTTTTTAATATTTTAGAACCTGAGAATCACGAGCCTGGCGTATCAGCCCGTCACTCTACTACGGGTGCTAGCAGCAGCAGCGTGGGTGTTCAGACTGAAGGCCATCGTCCTCCTTGGGGTCGCGACGACCTACCGAACATGATTGATGAGTTTCATGTCCATGTCGAAATGAATACCGAAGGTACATCACATGATCAGAACTATATTTAATTATCCCACAAAGTTAAACAGGTAGGTTATTAATGTTAATTTGGCATTATTACGTTTTAGCTGGCAGACGTTGTGCTCAACAAATCATGCAGAGCTGTCTGGGCACAAGCCAAGAATCCATCATTCAGTTGCCGCCCCAGCAGATGGTACCCCAGCAGATGGTACCCCAGCAGATGGTATCCCAGCAGATTGCACCCTAGCAGATGGCACCCCAAGTGATGGGCCCACCGCAGGTTCCTCAGCCTCAGATGGTTCAACAAATGGGCTTCAATAATCAGCAATCTCAGCCCTTCCTCCAACCTAATGGTAAGTAATGCTCTTAAAGCACTTATTTTCCCCCTAATTTGTCAATGAAGCCATATGGCCATCATTTCATTCCAGGACTCTCCCTTCTTAATTTACCTACAGCTGTTAAAAGAAGGCCAGGCAGACCAAGAGGGACAGGAAACAATGACACTGTGCAACAGCGTCAGCAGCTGCTTCAAAATGCTGGACTTGTTGTTGGACCCAGTTACACCCCATACATGTCCCCAGGAGCATCAACATATGCATATCCAGGCAGTCAGCAACAACAACCTGCACCATCCTTTGCTGCCAGTCATCAACAACAAGCTACACCAATGTTTGCTTCCAGTCAGCAACAAGCAGCTTCTCCATCATTTGCCGCCAGCCAGCAGCAAGTAGCATCTCCATCGTTTACTGCAGGTCAGCAACAAATATCGTCTTCGTTTGCTGTAGGTCAGCAACAAGTAGCATCTCCATCGCTTGTTGCTAGTCAGCAACAAGCAGCTTCTCCATCGTTTTCTGGCAGTCAGCAGCAAGGAGCGTCGTCTTCCTTGAATCCTTACTTCAATCAAAGTTTCTTTTAAACTGCATCTAACGCATCCGACAGCTGTGAATGGCGTGAGATTGCTGCATCTGTGGCTTTTACCTTACTTAAGCATTTGTATTCTTTTGTTACTCATCCCTCTCAAATAAAAATTGTAATGTTTGAGTTTTAGTTAGGTCATTTTTTTATGGTAATAAGTGCTATGGTCTTAAGGTGCCTCTTTGCCTTTGTTGCTTGTGAGGCTTTACTATTTTGTAGGCAGCAGAGTGGATGGTATTTCTGTTCTTACCCTGCACTAGCATGCAAGGTTTATATGGAAATTTTCCTTTATTGACTTGAAGTCTTGAAACTCTAGTTTTAGTCCTGTTTGTTTATCATTAACAAATGTTCTGATTTTATATAAATTTAGTTTTAATCATGTGTGTTTATCAAAACTTGGAATTTAACCTTTCATTCAAAAGAATTGTATTATATCAGTTTTGTAGTTTGGTCTTTCGAAAGTTTAGTGGTTCTTTCACTGTAGTGAAATGAATGAATCACTTAATGATGGTTTTAAATGTTTTCTACTTGCCTGTGTGATGGCTATGGTACTCTTTAATGTACCATTATTGTACTTTGTTTTATTCTGTGAGCTAATGTGAAGCATTAAACTTTTTTCCACAAGTTCTCCAGATTCTATTTTATTTCGGTTTGGTTGACTGTGCTTTAGGAAAGAATTAATTGCGGCATACCAGCCACAAACCATTTTATTGACTGAAATTAGTTGGTGCATAATATTCCAATTATTTACCAGCGGTATCCATCATACCACCAACTTTTAATAAGCTGCCATGCTTTTCTTTCTGTCTCCATGCTGTGGAGTAGCAGAGTAAATTGAATTTTGAACATTTCAGCAGTTTAAAATTGTGAAACATGTGCAGTGCATGTTGTCTTTGAGTCTTTCATTCAAGGATGAAAAACCCAAGTGCTGGCAGTATAAATCCATCTCCATGACTGGATATTTGCCCACATACGTATTGTAAAAGTATTCAGTAAGCTTGGTAAATGTTTAGTTTAGTTAAGTTTATTGATTTACTATTTCAGCAAGAGTACAATAGCACAATTGGAAATATAGTCAATGATACAAGGATAATAGTAGAAACAGTTCAATTAGATACATTAATAATAATCATAAGTATTCATTCATAATGTAGAACGCCTTTTTAGTCAGAAGCAATTTAAATTTTCTCTTATAGGTAGACATACTTCGTATGGATGGAATTTCCGTGGGTAAGTTTTTATATAGTTTAGCAGAGCTATACTCAACCAAGTTCACATTCACATTCACACAAATTGATTATAAGATTTTTAGACCTAGTATTATAGTTATCGTTCGACTTTGATTTTAAAACAAGGGTTTTCCTAGCATAAATATCAGAAAAATATATAAGGAGAGAGTAAGCGGTAAGAATCTTGTTACTAAAAACAAGGTTTGACAAGAGACTCTGGATTCCATGCCATTAATTATCCGTATTGCCCTTTTTTGCAATCTAAAAGTTGTAGTGATATTACTCTTTTGACCCTTTTCTGAACCCCATACAATAATCCCATAACTTCGGAAAGACTGAATTAAAGCATTAAAAACTGTTACGTTAGACTGGAGGCTAAGAATTTGACTTGTTTGCTTTCGAATAAAAATACCTGGTCTTATGTTTTTCAATATAGAAGTTATTTGATCATCCCATTTTAGTTTTGAATGTCTGTGGAATTAGAATAGACTATCCATTTAAAATTCAAGTCTTAATTATTTTTCAGGTAACTAAGACAACCATTTCAAATCATTGTCTGAGATCAAAAAGGCCTGCATTCTGCACTCTGAAAGCATATTGTAACGATAGAGTCAAGTAAAGTCATTTGAATACAGCTGCGCTGTCATTCTCATAAGTCGGGCGCTTGCCTCGCGCCGGCTAATCTACCTAGTCTCACACGGATCTCCGCGGGATTGTTTGAAAGCAGTGAGCGAGCGCGTCGCGTCCCAACAAAGCCCAGCGCTTGGGGCTCAGTCGTCGTGCAGTCTCGGTCGAGAGCAGACGTGTCCGTGTGTCGGTTTGTCTCACCTTGCCCTGTACTCGTTCCCTGCGCTTCAATAAACCTCTGATCCAGTATTCCTGTTGTCTCCTTTACTCAGTCTACCAAACGCTACAATTGGCGCAGTCGGTAGGACTGAGGTAAGGGAGGCCAGGTCTCTGGATCTTGGTATTGAACGTGTGAACTTTCCAGAACATCGTCCCTGTGTCACGGCGTCCCTCGGCTGAGCTGCACGCCGGCAACGTCTCGGCGCGCGGAGCGACCCCGTATCGGCAGAGTCCCCGCTGCAGCCCGTGCCCCTGCGCGTGCCCCCAGCCCCTGTGACCCGTGACCTCACCTGGAGAGCGTGACCCCTTGTCTGAGTGAGTCCCCTCCCTTCCCAGTCCTTGTCTGTGCTAGTGTTAGCGTTCCGCCCGTCCTCGGGTCGTGACCTTGAGCCAGCTGACCTGCTGACCTGACCCCGCGATGGAGGGTATTCCCCCGCGCGGCGGTCGGGCCGGTGGCCGGCGTGGTGGTCGCGGCGCCGTGCGGCGCGGCCCCATTGTTGACCGGCCGGCGTGGAGGGCCCCCCTCCCCTACCCGCCGTTCCTCGACAATGAGGCTGAGGAAGCTGACCTGTACGAGGCAGGCCATGACGTAGAAATGGAGGAGCTTGACCAGCCCGAGCAGGCCGCCCAGGCCGGCCCGGCTGATATCAATGCCCTTCTTCAGGAGCTTGCGGCTCTCCGAGCAGCCGTGCAAGCTGGCGGTGCAGGGCAGCACGCAGCCGTAGGCGCTGCTGTCCCGCACGCGGGCCCGGCCCAACAGCCCCCCGCAGCCGCCCCTGAGCGTTTCGGTTACGCGCCTTATTTTCAAAACCCACCCCCTTTCCCGCGAGTAGTGTCGGCGTCTGAGATGCTGACCCTCCGGAAAGCCGTCCCCAGATTTGACGGTAAAATTTCTTATGAGGCCTACCGTGCCTCATTTGATGATTTAGTGGGTCTTTACCCTTCCCTCACCGAGGATCAGCGGTTTCAACTGCTATCCTCTGGCCTGCAGGGCGCGCCTCAGTCGCTACTTGAGGATTTAGGCGAAAACCGGACTTTCGCAGCTTTAGACGAAGCGTTACGCTTGTCTTACAGCAAGCCGGTTCATGCGTGGACTGAGATGAATAATCTCACCACCATGAAGCAGGACCCCTCCGAGTCCCTGGAGGAGTGGTCCACGCGGGTAAGTCGGGCGGCACGTCGTGCCTATCCCGGCATGCCTCTGGCATCTGTGGAGGAGTTTGCTGTCCAGTATTTTATTATTGGGCTCAACTCTTCCCAGATTAAGAACGGAGTTTCAGGCCTGTCTTGCCGCACACTGCAAGAGGCCTTGAATGCTTGTCGGTTGGTGCGGTCTAGACTCACATCTGGACCCGCGGCCAAGAAGGTGTGCACTGCCTCCGTGGCAGAGGCCGCCGTCGTGGTCGCGCCGGCACCAGCGGCGCCCGCGCCGTCAGCGGCTGCGCCGTCGCCGTCCACGTCAGCTGGGCCGTCCTGGCAGGACCAACTGGCCGCTCTCAGCCGTCAGGTTGAGCAGGTGGTCCAGGCGGTCCGCCAGACGACCGTAGCAGCTGATGCTGGTACGAGCACCGACCGAGGCCGTGGTCGCGGTCGTGGCCGTGGTAGAGGTCAGGGTCGTGGAGGCCGTGGAGGCCGTGGTGGTGCTCCTCAAGGAGCCTGCTATAATTGTGGCGAGTTTGGACACTTCGCCATCAATTGTCCACGTGGCCCCAGACCTCGTGACACGCAGCCTAGGGCTCCTGCCCCAGCTGCTGCTGTCGCCACCCCCGCGCCGCCCGCCTACGCCTATCAGGTCCCGGACACGCGCGTGTACGGCAACCCGCCGTACTATCAGGCGAACCTGACGTGGCCTGCGCAAGCAGCGCCACTGCAGCTGGCGCCACTAGCCGCCCCCGCATCTGCGCCGCAGGTGCAGGCAGCTGTGCTGGCCCTGCCAGCTGGCTACCAGCTGCAGGTTCCGCCCCCGCCGCCGCGGTCGGGAAACGGACAGTAGCCTCCCTGGTAACCAAGGCGATCACGCCAGGTGAGGCCAAAGCGCCTTTGACACAAGAGGCACAGGTGCAGCCAGTCGGCTCACCGACCGCCATCTTAAGTGTCAATAACATGCCTGTAACTGTGACCATTGATACTGGTGCACAGATAACAGTGCTGAGGCGAGGCTTGCTGCCTGGTCCTCCAGCACCGCCTTCCAAGTTCCGCCTGAGAGGAGTAAATGATGCTGTGTCCGTTCTCTATGGACCAGTCATTACTACTCTTAAGATTGCGGGGGAGGAATACAGGTGTGTAGCGCTAGAATCGGATATTCATGATGAATGTATTTTAGGCATGGATTTCATGCGAGTCCATAGAGCCGTGGTGGACACTGGCCGCCTAAAACTTTATTTGGATAGTCCGAGCAAAAATGCACAAGTTACCTGCCCATTTGCGCTCCGATGTTCTTCGGATGCTGGCAAGTTTGGAGCTAACAGTGTCTTTGTGGTGGCGCGTGCGGCTGTGACAGTCGAGTTGCAGCCGTATAGTTCAGTAATTTGCCCGGCCCAATTGAGAGGCATTTTTCCGGTTGTAAACCAAGTGGTGACCGCGCGGGTACTTCGAGCTCGGTGCGTCCTGGAGAGCGATGGCTCAATGGAGGCGACCACGGACGGAGTGCACACCGTGCCGATGGTGCCAGTAGCTAGTTGTGTAGTTAGTCAGGACGGCACCAGAGGGAGCTCAAGTGAGGAAGTGACCGGCGGCGCGGCGGCACTTGGTCCAGAGGCGGTCCGCCCCGGGCGTGGCAACGCGGACAGATCAGATTTCGACACCACCCCTACTCCTCTCCATACAGGAGATTTTAATTTTCAAAGTCGGAATTCGATTTGTCCTAACGGTGCGTACGACCGGGAGGTGGATCGCGCTCTATACGCGTTAACTTTGGGCTTAGTTCAACCGTCACCACTCCTTGACCAAAGGCAGTGTGCGCTTGTGCCAGGCGTAGTGCCCTTTGCTCCAGGCACTATGGAGCTGGAGCTGGAGAACCAGACCGGTAATCACGTTGTGTTGCCGCGCGGTTCTGTGGTTGCACTTGTGCATCCAGTCGGTTTTGTGGACCTCCAAAAGTACGAGCCGCTTGATCCCGACGACATTGTCGCCGTGGAGTCTGCGACCGTGGAGAGAGTCCCGCCAACTGACCAGGCCGACATCCAGCTCGAGCCCCGCCTACCCCCTATTGCTCTAGGCGAGGACCTCCCCGAGGACTTGCAGGCCCTCGCTGATCGGTGTGAGGATTTGACACCAGAGCAGAAGCGTGAAGTCGCTAATGTTCTGCGGCGTAACCATGACATTTTTGTTAAGAACAATGATGATTTTGGTTGCTGCCCGTGGGTCAAATTCAAAATTGATACTGGGGATCATCCACCGATAAAAATGCAGGCCCGCCCTATCCCCATTCATTTGCGGGAAGAGGTGGCCAGCATGTATCGAAAATATTTAGAGCAAGGTACTTGCCGTCCTAGCCAGTCGCCTTGGGCTTTCCCAATTTTGGTTATTCCAAAAAAGACGCTGGATAAGAATGGCAAGCCGGAGCTGAGATGCTGTGTGGATTACCGTGCTCTGAACAAGATCACGCGTATCCCAGCATCCCCTATCCCCAGAACGCAGGAATTGTTAGAGCGTTTAGCTGGTCGTAAATGGTATTCCCACGCTGATTTAGCGTCAGGTTATCACAATTTAGAGATAGCCGAGGAGGACATACCTAAGACCGCTATTGCACTGCCAGACTCCCTTGGGCTGCCGTCCAGATTTCTGGAATACACGCGCATGCCCTTCGGACTGTCTGCCGCCCCAGGTGTATTTCAGGGCGTAACTGATCGCCTGATAAGGCCCTCGCTTCGGCCCACGCCTGAGTGTGATCTCGGCACGGCCAATGGAGTGTATCTCGACGACATCTGCGTGGCAGGTGATGCGTTCGAAACTATGCTCCAGCGAATACAGGCCTTATTCAATCGAATTAGGGCATCTGGGTTCCTGCTAAAGGCCAAGAAGTGCTTTCTTTTCAAAAGAAAACTCAAATTTTTGGGTTTCTGTTTGACAGAGAAAGGCATCGGTACGGATGACGCTAAAGTGGACAAAATTGTTCACTGGCCCACTCCACGCAATGTGAGTGAGCTTTGGTCTTGGATAGGCCTAGTGGGATTTTATTCCCGCTTCATCCACCGATTGGCTGAAATTCAGGCCCCTCTCACTGATTTACTTTGCGAGAAAACTCCATTTGTATGGTCAGATGAGTGTCAGCACGCCTTTGACACGTTGAAGACAGCCTTGACGACGGCCCCCGTGCTCGGCGCGGCCGACCCGTCGAAGGGCGTCTTCTCGGTGCATTGTGACGCCTCCGCGAGAGCCGTCGCGTGCATTTTGTCACAGGAGCAAGATGGCCGCCCCGTCGTGTTGCATTATCACTCTAAGAAAATGCCACGATTAAAGCGCGCCTTGTGTGCCACCCACGCAGAGCTGTACGCCCTGCACTCTCAGACTTCTATAGACTTTTTATCCATAACTACGAACAATTTAGTCCATACCATATACGCTAGTATAATACGTACAATTTTGTCAATTAATTACGGACAAAAATGGGAAAATTGATGGAGCTACTTATGGACAAAGACATCACTAATATAGACAATAATTAATCCATAGTTAATGACTATAATAATAGAAAGATAATAATTGTCCATAATTATTAACATTTTGCTCCATACTTATTGACTAAAATGTTTGTAGTTGCAGATAATTTTCTACATAGTCATACATATATTGTCAATGATGGCAGGAAATTTTATCCACATCTGCAGTTAAAAAGTCTATAGAAACACGTTAGGTTTGTCCTTAAGAACAGACAAATTGTCAATAATTATTACCAAAGTTGTCTACTCAAACAGACTTTTAAGTCAATAAGAGTCAAGCAATTTGTCAATAAGCTCATAAAATTAGTCTGTAACAACACACAATTTCATCCATAGTTATAACATATTTAATCCTTAGCTACAAACTACTATGGAAGGACGGTGGTGGTAGGATGTGATAGACCGTGAAAGGGTATTTCTTCAGTTTTGCCATTACCTATTACAAGAGTTCCATGCTTACATCAACCAGCAAGTGTGCTGGTGATCAGATCCAAATTATGGCTAACGCAGTGCTGTCGTCAGTAACTTGTGTTGGAAATTCCAATCAGAGGCATTTACAATCTTGTACCATTACCTCACTGTAGGTTAGCGAATTGAAATAAAATAAACCAGGAAACTTGATGACAACAATTTTATTGTCCACCATCACCTAAGCATTTTGCACAGCCATAGATTGTAGTTGCGTCCTTCATGACTTCACTTAGGGTTGCAGCTGTTGTGTCACTAAAAATACAGCTGTCAACAAAAAAAAAAAAAAAAAAAAAAAAAAAAAAAAAAAAAAAAAAAAAACCAAGTTTTGTAATAGAAGTCTTACTATTAATTGAAACAATATTACTCAACAATATTAATATTGATTATAATAATCAAATTTACTTACTTAAAGTTTTGACAGATTCTTGAAAGGCCGCATAGACAACTTGTGATTGCAGGCGCCTTAAGAAATGTTGCGTAGGCAAGCCCAGTGCTCACCCGTTTGACTGCCCTCAAGGCAGTTTTTGTCTCTTGCATCTGGTGTGGACTTCCTTGCTAGCTTGCTCTGCACATGCATTTTCAAAAATTTGAAATACTCCTCCGACAAAAACTGTGATAAAGGAAAAAATAAAAATCAGAACATATTGAGAATGATAAATAAAATCTGAAAAGTTAAAAGAAAACTTACTTTATTTCACAAGCCAATCCAAAAGAGCAATTCAAGCCTTTAGTTTCCATTACCCTTCTCATTTGCGAGCAACAAGACATACTACTTGAGGTAAAAAATATATGGACTGCCAGTACAGCAGCCTACAAACAATCTGAAATATAAATAAAAAATATAAATTAAAGAAACCATTATTTTCTTTTACCTGGGAAATGAATCAGAAACAGTTAAATAATGTTAAAACATTAATAGTCAATACCGTCCTATGTCCTACCTTCTTCTGGCATAAGAGTACTGGTTTTCAACGGGGCGAGGGGGGGAGGGGGGGGGGGAGGCAAGTCACAACACCCGAAAGACGGACGAGAGGAGGTCGAGCACGGCAAGAAGGGGTGAAGGGGTAGAGAGGGATAGCTAGAGCCGAACGAGGAGATGAAGAGGCCAATGACTAAAACGAAGACAGCTGGGCGAAGCCAACACCTCCCCCCGACGAGCAAGGATGCCCGTAAAGTTGGGCAAAAACAGCCCTTGCACACCAGTGCGATGCCGGCAGTATCGCCGCCTGCATACTAGGCAACATCTGTACGCATGTGCAAAGAAGCTGCCTAGTGGGCAGGCGGCGATACCGCCAGCAACGCACAGGTGAGCGCGTGGGCTGTTTTGCCCAACTTCACTGGCTTGCCTGATGACGAGGGGGAAAAGAACCAGACAACCCGTGGCGCGGGAGGGGGGGGGGGGGCATGAGCAAGTCATGAGTTGAGGGGATAGAGAACCGGAACACCCCGAGGACAGCCGTTCGAAGGAAGGACGTAGAAGAGGACGGCCTGAGCAAGAGCACGGCGAGGACAAGCGTGCGGAGCGCCAGCACACACCCCGGCCCCGAGGACGATGACACGCGATGTGGGAGGGGGAGGGGAGGGAGACGAGGACATCTTGGATACGAGCACGACAGAGACGAAGAGGCGGAGCGCCAGCACAGCCTTCGGCCCCGTGGACGAGGACGAAGACAGCCGATGGGCGAGGGGAGGAGAACACATTGAACACGAGCACGACAAATGGCGCCCCCACAAAGGACGTTACCGAGGCGCAGCTATCATTAGCCTGCGACAGGCTGGGTAGGCCAGCCCGCCGAGCACTGGTGTGAAGGTGGCAGCCTACCCGGAGCCCGGGGAGCCCAGGCGCAGGTAGGCGCAGGAATTAAATTCCTGGTACCCAAAATTTCGTGCTGTCACCTCCTGAAGAGATCATTGTGGAGGCACCTGAAGACGGGGACGCCAGCACGCATCCCAGCCCCGAGGACAAAGACACCCGACGTGCGAGGGAGGGGGGGGGGGGGGTGACTTCTTCGATACGAGCACGACGAAGACGAGGAGGCGGAGCGTGAGCACAGCCTCCGGCCCCGAGGACGAACAGCCGCCGTGCTCGGCGTAGACGAAGGGGCAGAGGACTAAGAAGTCAGGGGGGTGAGGGCGGGGGGGGGGGGGGGAGGCTTATGGGCACGAGGGCGATTCCACGGGAAACCGACCCCCCTTGAAAACGAAGGTGTCCGGATTTCGATGAAATTCGGCGGAAACGTTCCTGGAGAGGTCCGACGACTACCTGTACAAGCGTTTCGCCACAACGCGACGGGTTGCCTATTTCTCAGGGGTCAAAGATTTGCCGCCGCTACGCACTTTGCTCGACGTAGCGCGTGTCTCGTGTCGCTTAGTTTCAAACCGAAAACGGGCACTGACGTAAAACCGAGCCCTCTTTCGAATGAGCATACTCATTTAGCGAAAATAATTACGCAAATCCCCCAAAAATCGATTTTTAATTTTAAAATCGATTTTTCGTCCAGTATGACACTTTTTATTTTCTTCGGAGTAAGCTCATTCGAAAGCTCGTTCAATTTACCATCTAGTGCCGCCGTCCGTATAGTGGGCAGATGCCCACAAGCGGCGCCACAGGGCCGAAAGCGAGCCGTCCGTGCCGTGCCCTGCCGGGCTAGACGCACCGGGCCGTGCAGTGCAGCGCGGCGCGCGATCCAAAGACACGGCGACCCGGTGGACGGCTCGCTTTCGGCCCTGTGGCGCCGCTCCTGGGCATCTGCCCACTATACGAACGGCGGCACTCGATGGTAAATTGAACGAGCTTTCGAATGAGCTTACTCCGAAGAAAATAAAAAGTGTCATACTGGACGAAAAATCGATTTTAAAATTAAAAATCGATTTTTGGGGGATTTGCGTAATTATTTTCGCTAAATGAGTATGCTCATTCGAAAGAGGGCTCGGTTTTACGTCAGTGCCCGTTTTCGGTTTGAAACTAAGCGACACGAGACACGCGCTACGTCGAGCAAAGTGCGTAGCGGCGGCAAATCTTTGACCCCTGAGAAATAGGCAACCCGTCGCGCTGTGGCGAAACGCTTGTACAGGTAGTCGTCGGACCTCTGAAGGAACGTTTCCGCCGAATTTCATCGAAATCCGGACACCTTCGTTTTCAAGGGGGGTCGGTTTCCCGTGGAATCGCCCACGAGCACGGGGACTACGAGGGGACCAGCACCGGAACATTCCGAGGACAGCCGCTGGGAGGAGGGGCGTTTGTGGACGTCATGAGCACGAGCACGGCGAGGGCGGAGGGAGTGGGGGGCACAGCTGGAGCAGCTCGAGTACAGCCGAAGGACGGACGGGACTAGCTCTAACTTTACTCCTGGACCCAGGACTCAAGCTCTATCACGACAAGGGAGAGTATTGTAGGGAGGGGGCATATTGCTTAAAACGCCTGCTGATATCTGTCACCTGCCTTAGAATTTTAATGAAATTTTTACATTAAATATCTTTGTACTCACAGAATTTAAGATTTTAGACCTGACTTCAATGTTTATTGAAAATACTATATGTATATAAAGGTAATGTATTAGTAATGAATGTCATAAAATTTAAAGCGTTAACATTTTAAAATCTACGTATTAACAAAAAATACATAGCACTTAATTATGAGTTGAGCTAGTCCTATGAGTTTAGTTTCTTTCCACCAACTTGGATAATACAGTAAATCATTACAGAAAAAAAACAAAAATTAATTTGAATCTTCTTCTCTACATTAGAAAGAAACATACTACTGCTTTTTTTTTTACTTTGCAAAGACTTAACTTTCCTAATTAATTCATTCCCTGAGTTTGTAAGTTTCCGTGGTTCAATGAGATAAATCCCATGCTCAACAAACTCCCAAAATGTCTTCCAGGGTAAGGGGTATTCAGCATTGAATACATGGAAAACCTTGAACAGCATGTCTAAGCCTTTCAGGAGAGGGGCCTTTCCCAAATCTATGAACTTGCTGTCTGCTACTATATACAGTCTAGTTAAGGTTCTGTCTGGAACTAGGCCTAAAAGATATGGTTGAACCGGGCAACCCGCCTTAGCTCGCTTACTGTTTACGTCATCCCTTACATTGGTGTTTGCCTGTAAAGAACCCCTTAGGTAACAAATACTCTATGGCAACGCTTTCTATATATTTTGAGAAGTAAAATGACTTACTGGAACAATGTGAATGAGGGAAGCAACGTCAGGCAGCAGAGACTCACTCTCCCTCCCTCTCCCTCTCCCTCTTCTGAACCTCTGCAGGTTGGGGCGCGGCAAGAGTTTGGAGACAGTAAGACACGCAGAGATCACATCTGGAAACCAATAAAAGTTACAGTAACTAAGGGATACGAGTACGCACAATCACACTTGTAGTTATTATAGTTCAAAATTATTAAGTAATGCAACCAAGATGGACAGCTGAATATTGAAAATGGACACAGAAAAAAATACTGTATACTAAGATGGAAGATTACCTCCATCAGCTCCGGAGATTTCTTCACAAGTAACCATATTTTCCTTTTCTAAGTCCTTTAGTCCTCTAAGAAAGGAGGGAAAGTTTTGCATGAACTTTGATACATGATTGGGGAACAAGTATTCAAAATCTTGCTCAATCTAGAACAAACAGATATTAAGTCATAACAACCTTATAAATTAGTAGCAAAGTGTTTGTAGTTTTGTACAGTTGTGTACCATACGGGAAAAGGATCCATTATTAATAATTTTATTGAATTCAGCTAGTGTGTACTTACCACTTCACCATCATAAGACATGAGGTGAGGATATTTGAGCAACACATCAGCAATAAAAGGTGATTTTAGTCTAATCCAAGTCTTCCTGATTTCTCTACTATTCTTCATACCTTCCATCAATTTTCTTTTGTTGCAATCATAAGCTACTTCCAAGCTCATCCATTCAGCCTGAAACATAAATCAAGTTAATGTAAACATAAAAAGAAAAACACTAATATAAATTACACACCAGTAGGTGTTAAAATTAAAAACAGTAGGTATATATGAAAAGAAAACAATTACATCTGGGTCTGTCATATCTCCATTTTTGTTCTCTTCCTCATTGTCTCCTTTTTCTTCCTCAGAGTCCACTTTAGTGGTCCTACCAGATCCACCACCTCTTGGACGTTTATCAGGTGAAAGGTGGCTAAAAATTGCTTTAACGACATTTTGAATACTCCCAGAGGGTTTGGAGGGGTCAAAAAGTCTCCACTGATTCAAGCAAATAATGTGTTATTAGACTCAAAATAATTCTTTGAAAGATTTAGAGATGAGAATCAGAACCTTATAGGAATTTAACTTACCCATGATCTTTTGGTTGGATCTTCAGTGCTCTTAAATTCAGGGTAACAGGATACAATAGAACATGCCAGTCCTTCCCGCATTTTGACTGTGACATGCAAAATATCACTGGAAGAGAAATATATAGGTTTTCAATGAAAAGTAATGTCCCATTTAAGTAGATCAGAAAATTAAAAGAATAATTACAAAATAAACTTACGAAACTTCTTTGTAGTAAAGGTGATGAACCAAAGTCCTTATCATTAGCTTCCTTTGCGGTCCAAACAAAATTCCATCATCCCTTAGTCCCCTACGGACTGCTTTCAACTTACTCCCAGCTTCTTTCAAAATGTCATCAACCTGATACTAAAGGTAAGATATTTAGAGAAAAAGTAGGAAAATAAATATTTTAAAAAAATAAGATTCTGCTGTATGTTAAGAGAAATTGGAAGAAAATGAAATACTCAATTTGGGAAGGGTAGATGCATACTCCTCCTCTGAAAGTAGGACTCTTCCCTTCTGAAATACAATAAAACATGGAATTAGTAGTCACCAATAGGTAAGGGTGCCCATACCATGTTGTGTAGATAGCCACCTTTCCAGACAGAACTCTCAAAGAAAAGGTGGAGTTACTGTAAGGGCTCCAGTCATTTAGAGAGGGGAGGTACAATACTATTTAATAGAGTCAAGTGAAGACAAAATATAATACAATATTGATTAGCGGAAGTTCCTTATTGATGGTTTTTGATTAATTAACTATGTATAAAATTATTATTGGAACAAAATTGTATTATTTTGTCCTCAGTTGACTCTGTTAAATAGTATTACACCTCCCCTCTATAAATAACTGGAGCCCTTACAATATCTCCACCTTTTCATTGAGAATTCTGTCTAGTACACAACATTGTAGGGGCACCATTAAAGAGCAATTAGAGAAATAGAAAACAAACCTTTCTGTGAGCCTTCCTCTTTCGAGGCTTAACAGGAGGTTCCTTATCCTTATCAGCAAGTACTTCCGTTTCAATCTCCTTCTCTAAACCATCTTTAGAGGTTTTCTTCTTTTGGGTTTGTGATACAGATGAATCTTTCTGCAAGAGAAGACACATATCATCACTTTTAAATATGCATATCTCAAAGCAATCAAACAGTCAAAAACAAACCTTTGATGTGCCTTTCTTCTTTTTCTTAGCAGGTTCACTATCTGAACTTTTGCTACCATCTGTGGTTAGGTGAAAATCAGACGACTCAGTGTCATAAGAAGTGTTAACATTTGATGTTGAACCCACTGTCTTTGAACTGGAGAATGTGGCTTTCGCAAGAACTCTTGACCTTAGATGTTTTGAAGATTTAGATTCCTGATAGATTGATAAAAATATACAAAATAAACAGCACTTCTCAAAATGCATGTCTGCAAGTAATCAAATAGTCAATAACAAACCTTCGAGGTGCCTTTCTTCTTGTCCTTAGATTCATTATCTGAGCTTTTGCTACCATCTGTAGATGGGTGATTATCAGAAGACTCATCAGAAGTGTTTATACTCTTTGAATTGGAAGCTATGGCTGTAGCTTTAACTCTTGATATTGGATGTTTTGAAGATGCAGATTCCTGGTAGATTAATAAAAATATACAAAATAAACAGAAGGGGATATCATATAAAAATTAATACCTCATGAGCTATCATCCTTTATACTCACTGGTAGATTCTTTTCACCTGTTCCTTGATTTGCCTCTTTCATTGATCTGCTAGGTGTCCTCTCATCTGATCTTCGGGTCATGAAATCTGGAATTGGTTTTGCTTTACCTGCAAGACAAAAAAAAAAAAAAAATTAAGAAGGAAAAAAGAGAGAGGGACAAAGAGAGCAGGACTGCTCAAAATTTACAACAAATTTACCTTTATTTAAAGCTGCCTCATACACTCTCTTCTGAGTTAGATATGAAATCTTTTCATATTCACTAAGGTCAGAAAAATTACTGAAATATGGGGCAATTTCCAGAAATTCACTATCAGAAATCTGACCATCATCTTCTGATTGACAGACAAGTGGTATAGTCTAAATATAAGAAACAATTATAGAGATACATTTCAACCAAGATGTAAGCAGGCCCAAACAGGCAAGACGCAATAGGTATACCTTAGCTTTGTCGGAGACTGGAATAGACGCCTGGGAATTGTTTGGAAGTAGTTCTGCCATAGTACTTAGCTCAGGCTTCTGAAAAAATAAAAATAATAATACTGAAACTATTAGCAAATACAACAGCTATTCAGACAGTTCAGAGCATGCTGTCTTGCACATCAAGCTTAAAACTCGATTCATATTCATGAGATTAAAGTAAGGTTAGGACACCATTTTTTAAAAAATTAGGAAATGACATATATCCACCTTTTAAAATCAAGACTTACATAATTTTCATTGAAATCAATGATGTCTTTGGCATCACCATATGCAATACTCATATTATGGAAGTCAGCTATACACATTTTACCTGCTCTCCTTCCATTAATACCCTCTCCTGAAAAGAACAGTACGAAAGTTAAATTGAACACTGCACACCCAATAAATACAACTGTGTCACTCCAGCATATAAATATAAAGAATTACTTCTCAAAACTTCAAGGCTATTTGCACTTATGTCGGGGCAATGTTTGCTCAAAAGCCCAACGTACTCATCTACAGAGAGTTGATCCATATCTATGCACACAAAAACAAAAACAAAAAAACAAAAAAATGAACAAAAAATCTTTGCTTTAAAAAAGAATAAAAATTGCTGCAACAAAAGGATATTTAGCATCCATCAACATACCTAATTGTTGTAAATCATTCAGCAGATTAAAGCGACTAACCTCTCGTAAAATATCTTGATCATTTCACAGGGGAACTTTCCAAATATGAAATTCTTTTTCGTTGCGCCCGTTAGTGTAAAGCGAAGAAGTCGTTCCAAATATGATAACAAATACATATAACTCACAAAGACGCCCAAAACACTTATCCAGACTTATCACACGCTCTGTCCCGCTCTTCGCTTTCCGTAACAGGTCCAACACGTTTGTCTGGAGAGCTGCCGTTTTGGCCTTCCCTACCCCACCGCCTTGCGTAAAACGTACCTTCACATCAAAACATCGAAACGAAGTTAATTCTTATTTACAATTCCTTAAGCAAAATTTGTCGACTAAGAACCCTTACGCTGGCGAAAAATAATCTACTACAGCACATACTGAACAATAGCGGCAGTATATGTTGATGGTACACAACTGACTTACTCGTGACCCTGCACTGATCTCTGGTGCAGAAAATGAGGTATTTAGCCGAAACGAAATCGTAAGGAAGAACATCAAGATGGCTGCCGTGGAGCCAAACAAACATTCAACTGTTTGCAAAATCGTCTGCTGTTGCTCAACCCAAACTACATCTGATGAAATGTTAACGCTGATTTTAAACATTTTCGTGATATTATAGGGCATTTTTGCGGTTGAAAGAACATTTTTCTCGCGTCTACAGGCGTCTATAGCAGACAAAGTCGCGAACAGTTGAAGGTTTGGGGGGTTTGGGAGGGGGAATGAAGCACTTTGAAGCTCTTGTGTGTCTTGAAGGCCTTTCTTTAATTTATAATTTAATAGTACAAATTTGAAAATTATTGTATATCAGCTTCACAGATAATAAATAAAAAAAAAATTGTACCCAACAAACATTATGCAAATTGAAAAATCTTATTTTCTTTTATTATTTTGAAATTTATAATCTGTGTTTGCGTTTGATATCTTTTAACACATACTGGTCACAAGTTACAGAATTAGTGTGCATTTCACTTTGATTGACGAAAACTTAGGTACAAGGGAATTCTGTAATTAAGACCACATATTTCTCTATGGACTTATGTATTGAGAAAAAAAAACACATCAGTTATTTAACATAGATGTCAATACATTGACTTAGATTTCAGAAAAAATATAGCTCTGAAGTATGTCTTTGTTTTAGAAAACCATATGGAATACAATAACACTTGGGAGGTTGAGATCAGTTACAAACTACAATTTTCAATGTACATTTACAGCTTGGTTTTCTTATGAATTTGGGATTTCCCCATGCAGTTTTACAAAGACAAAAATAATACATCAGTTACTGTACACCCACAGATATCAGTGCAACAACTTAGAATTTAAAGAACAATAACTAGGGCATTGTAGTTTCATAGGACACTGTGATATCAAAAAATATTAGCCACTTTTGTGCTCAAGATCAATTGCAAATTACAGTACTTTGTAAAATGTATAATTAAAGCACAGTTCTGACAATAATAATAGCAGGAAAATAGATACTGCCCACTTCTGTATGCAGGTATGTATTGAGAAAAAACACTTATCAGTTACTTAACACAGAAATCAATACATTGACTCAGATTCCAGAAAAATATAGCTCTGAAATATGTCTTTGTTTCAGAGGACCCCCATGAAGTTCTACATAGACAAAAATAGTTACTGTATATACACAGATATCAGTTAAGCAACTTGGATTTTAGAGAACAATAACTTCACAGGACACTATGTGATACAATAAAACTATGGTGTAAAGTGCAAATTACTTTTTACAACGTTAAATAAAAGCATAGTTCTGTAATACCCCTCAGATTTCTTCACACAGGTATTATATAATACTCACTTCAAAAATAATTGTTCTGGGAGATACATAAGTTTCCTTTGTTTCCAAGGACTCCATGGAGCAAAACTTCGGTGGCTCAACAGATCTTTCTGCTTGACAATTACCAAAGCTTTGTTTGGCAATGGTTTTAGTTGGTATGCACAGTACCTTCTGGCAAAAGAGACAGTTTCCCATGGGCAGACTATGAGGAACACTTCATTTTGATACACATAGATGGTTTGGATGATACCAAAGGCTGGTGTTCTAGCATCCAAGAGCACAAATAGACCATCACGATATATATCTCCAGAAACTCTGGCAGAGCGAGTAATGGACACAATTGCAGGAGGTTGAATACCCATTGTAGCTAGAAGATTACCATGAGCACAATTTTGGCAGGGAACTTCATCTGTTGACTGAGTCTCAACATCTTCTGAACGTAATGTTGTTTTAAGCACACCCCCAAGAGTGCTCAACTGGTGCATTTGGGCCATTGTTTTGGGGGGATTAATGAAATTTCCACAAACACTGCCATACTTTACAAAGATATGATGTCGCCCTTCATAGCGAGCGCACCAGTACTTGTACAAAGGACCATGTTGCCTGAACTGCTCAGCAAAATGTTTCATCTCATGTAATTTATTTCCAGGTGTCATCTTCTTTGGTCTCTGAGCTTGTGCTGCATGTCCAGGACCAGGGCGAGGTTCCCGTTGTTGAGCTATTTCTGGATCATACAGTTTTTCCATCCCCAGTACATCATCCATATCCTCTTCAGCTTGCAGCTCATCTTGAACAGGCAATTCTTGCAGATACAGTTGCTGAAAAAGTGTGTGATGTTCTTCAATTAAAGTGTCCATTCTGTCAATATCTTCATGGCGAACTGCTTCAGCAAAAGCAACAAGGCAAATTTCTTGAAGAAGATTCAACAAACGCAAGTGTGGGTCATCACGTGAGATTTCAGGAACTAGAAAACCGAACACTCTCAGAAAACACCAGACCTGGGAACCAGTCTGCTTTAACTTTGTATATTTCTTGAGTGCTTCCAATTTCAAGTTTGGAGATGGCTTGTTCTTCACGTCTGTGACACCATAGTTAAAAGCTTGAAGGCGTCCATTTATGTCCTCCACTTTCAGGAGCCCTCTTGAAACAAAGGATCGCATAGTGAGAACTAAAACCCATTGAACGACTCCTTCAAGAAGAACATGGAAAATGTCCAAAACAGAATCATCAGCTGGAGAAAAAGTCTTCAAGACACTTAAGGGACATTTACGTTGTATCCCATAACTGGTGCTTAGCGTTGGATTTTCTTGTACTTCTGCTATTTGTTGTTCCATCATAGCTTTTGTTCTTCTTATACCAAGAGCATTTATATTTGCATGAAACTCAATTCTAGAAATCATACACAGACGACAGAAATGTCGGGCTCCTGGACCCAGCAATCCGAGTAAATCATGGGCAGCCAAACCATCAGCACACAAGCCGCAAAGGGTAGCTCTCAATGTGAAAGGATCTTCACCCAAAGCAATCTGCACACCAGCTTCACTTTCAAGCTTCTTTAATTCTGAAATTAATGGTGTGAGCACTTTTTCAAAACCAGCAGCTCGTATATCTTAAGAATGTGCTATAGCTACCAGATACACTCTTGACAGTTGAGAATTTTCCACTCCGGGTAAATTTTGAATCGAAAAATAAAAAGCGGCAGGTTTATGAACTGTGGTTTTAGACTCTAATGGATTAACAACTTCTAGATCATCCCAGTAAAATTGAAGACGGATGATGTGAGGAAATTGTCTAATTAGATCACTCTCAGTTACTCTACTCCCATCTAGGTATGATCTTAAAACACCATCTTCACTTTGCTTCTCAGAATATATAAGATCTCTTAACTTAGGGTCTGACAAGATTTGAGTTCATGTCTGTATCACAGAAATGTTCTCAAAAGTCATAGGAATTTGAACAGGCTCATAGATTCCAGTTTCTGGGTTCAAAAAGTATTCTATCCTGTAATCTAAAAACTTAGTTTCTGGTAAGACGAGTCCATGTTCCTTGGCAAAGAATTTAAGTTGTTGCTTTATTGTCCGCATACGAGTAAAAGGATCTTCAATTTCAAGATCCTGTAAGAGCTTTTGAGAGGCCGGAGTGTTGATTTGACTGTCGATTAAAAACTGCCTGATCTTGTTTGTTGCATCGGCATTGACATCCTGTGCCATCTTGAAACATGCTTCTTGAGCGCGCTGAATAGCAGTACTAGTGATGCCAGAACATTGTCTTAGAATGAGTGTAATAGAAGCTGCAGTCTCAACAAGGTTGATATTTGCACCTTCCACATTAGCAGCCTCTTCCCCACCAGCAGCACTAAGGGCACCCTCCTCCCCACCAGCCAGAGCTTGGCCCGCAAGATGTCCATCTGCCTCTGCTTCATTTAGATGAATATTGTCCAAGTGGATTGCATTATTCTCTTCTGCTGCATGCCCATGGTCGACATCATCATCAACATCCAATTCTTCGTCAGAATCATTTAAATGCTTCTCCACAACATGTCGTGTTAGAGACGTTAGATGGTGATAGGTTTTGTCACAGTGTGGGCACTGCACAGGAAAAGGATGATTCATAGCTCTTACATGGTAGCGAAACGCTGTGCCACCTCTGCACTGCTGATCACAAACACGACACCTGTAATAATGAATGTTTTCTAAAATGTGTGACGGTAACATTGAAAAGAGCAGCCAGTTAAAGACTGGTAAAATGTATAAAATTTCTACTACTTTTGCAACTTACTTGTAAATGTCTTCTGCATCATTAGTAGCCATTTCCGTTGCAGGTCACAACATTACAAATTCTCAAACAAAATGTGCACACTAATTCTGCACCTCTAAATTCTGATCACGATAATGAAACCTGAAACAGTAAATTAATGTTTAAGAGTGTTTACATGTTAACCGTACCATCACAAAAAAAAGTAGCTCCAAAAGAAACCATATTTCTTTTGTTGGCTCTCCTACGGTACCAAAATCTATCCTGTAAATGGCAGCCCTCTAGATGCACCCACTCTAGAGATATAAAATACCACCGTTTTGGTAATATTTAGAAATTAGTTCTGATTAAAATTAGGAAGGAGCCATGGTAATGACTTGCCACTTAGTATTCAGCCTCTTAGATGTAAGTAGATAGAAAACTTAATTTAAAAATAAAAATACACAGATTTAAAAACATTAATTTCTTTCTGATTTTTTTGAAGTGTACATTTGGAAATAACTCAAATGATGTCATAAAATTGTGGGACACAAATAATTCTGAAAGTAGTTCATGATCTATCCTGAAAGACTTATCACCAGTTTCAGAGCTATGGGGATTGCGCTTTCCAGCTTAAGGCCGCAGAACTTGTGTGACATGACTAGAATGTAGTTCAGACTGTTCCAGAGTGCTGCACCAGGTAAGTATGGTCTATTCACACTAAAATCTTCTTCCCCTTAACATTTCTAACCATTCCATGTAGAAATAGTTTTAGCATTCAAGTACAAGTGAAATGTTAACAAATTACGGTTTTACTATTCATCCCAAACAGCTCTACGCTTGTTTTGCCATCACATTCTGTGTTCACAGACTACTTAGGGACTCAACAAGATTTTAACAGTAACTTATGAGTTAGCAGTTCATTAATGGTAAGTTTTACAGACAGCTTATGCCACACATTGAAGTTTTTGTTCTTTTCCAGTAAGGTTTACATGGAAATAAGTAATAATATAACTTGTCAACTGTCTGTGTGTGATTCTGTCTGTAAATGAATTTTTCATGTTTACATTGGCAAGTATCACAGACAGTTTAATACCATAAATACTCTTTTGGAAATCCCCATTAAAAAGGTTCAAAACATTTTTTCTTAGATCTTTAAAATAAAATGAGTGGTATGAGCTGTCTGTGATACTGATAATTTACTGTTAAAATCTTGTTGAGTCCCTAAGTAGTCTGTGAATACAGAATGTGATGGCAAAACAAGCGTAGAGCTGTTTGGGATGAATAGTAAAACCGTAATTTGTTAACACTTCACTTGTACTTGAATGCTAAAACTATTTCTACATGGAATGGTTAGAAATGTTAAGGGGAAGTAGATTTTAGTGTGAATAGACCATACTTACCTGGTGCAGCACTCTGGAACAGTCTGAACAATCTTCTAGTCATGTCACACAAGTTCTGCGGCCTTAAGCTGGAAAGCGCAATCCCCATAGCTCTGAAACTGGTGATAAGTCTTTCAGGATAGATCATGAACTACTTTCAGAATTATTTGTGTCCCACAATTTTATGACATCATTTGAGTTATTTCCAAATGTACACTTCAAAAAAATCAGAAAGAAATTAATGTTTTTAAATCTGTGTATTTTTAAATTAAGTTTTCTATCTACTTACATCTAAGAGGCTGAATACCAAGTTGCAAGTCATTACCATGGCTATTTCCCTAATTTTAATCAGAACTAATTTCTAAATATTACCAAAACGGTGGTATATTTTATCTCTAGAGTGGGTGCATCTAGAAGGCTGCTATTTACAGGGTAGATTTAGGTACAGTAGGAGAGCCAGCAAAAAATATATGGCAGATGAAGAAGAAAACTTTATAGAGGCATGTACCATTGATATGGAATCACTCAAAACTGGATAGAGCAACCCAAAGAGAGACACCAGTAAGAAAGCAATTTTTTTCAAAATTACCAACTATGTTTTAAACTTACTTATAGAGAAAGTGATGATGGGAACTAACTGCCATGTTAGTTGGAGGCAACGACAATCATGAAACCTGGAAAAGTAAATAGATGTGAAATTGTGTGTTTGTAACATTGGAAGGAGATACCAGAAGAGCACAAACGACCAAAGTATCACTTAGACAGGGTTAGCTTACCTGAATCCCTGAATTCATTCCTCTCCAACGAAAACCAAGAACAGATTTCACTTGAGGCGAAACCAGCGAAACCTGCACAATTCTGCTGACTCACTCGACGGTAGACAGGTCCAGATGGGAACTAACTGCCATGTTAGTTGGAGGCAACAACAATTATGAAACCTAGAAAAGTAAATAGATGTGAAATTGTGTGTCTGTAACATTGGAAGGAGATACCAGAAGAGCACAAACGACCAAAGTATCGCTTAGACAGAGTTAGCTTACCTGAATCCCTGAATTCATTCCTCTCCAACGAAAACCAAGAACAGATTTCACTTGAGGCGAAACCAGCGAAACCTGCACAATTCTGCTGACTCACTCGACGGTAGACAGGTCCAGATGGGAACTAGCTGCGATGTTAGTTGGAGGCAACGACAATCATGAAACCTGGAAAAGTAAATAGATGTGAAATTGTGTGTCTGTAACATTGGAAGTAGATACCAGAAGAGCACCAGAAGAATCTAATCCCTATAAAAAGCAGGCTTTACAGCTGAATTTAGTGCAAAATTTATTAAATGAATTACAAAAAGAAATTTAAACAATTAATTTTGATCCAAAAAATAATATGAGTGTAAAGAGTGGTTATAACCTTTAACTTCATCGAGTAGAGGGTGGAACCCTTTACGTCCAAATCTCATTCCGGAGAAGTCTATTGAATTCTGCCGAATATTTGACTAAAGTTTCCTTACTTCTGCATGTTTAAGTAGCATGTTTTTTCCTTGACAATGTTGTCTAATGACAGGACAACAACTCGCGCAGTTCACAAACTTTGTTTAGATTAACATTACACAATTTGAATGATATAAATTTTGAATACGGACCTGCACAAACGACCAAAGTATCGCTTAGACAGTTAGCTTACCTGAATCCCTGAATTCATTCCTCTCCAACGAAAACCACGAACAGATTTCACTAGAGGCGAAACCAGCGAAACGTGCACAATTCTGCTGACTCACTCGACGGTAGACAGGTCCAGATGGTTCTCGAAGCCCGCACCCGCTCAACAGCAGAACACGAGCCTCCATAATGTTTCGGCCGACCACCAACAGATGTCGCTGGCTGCTGTTTGGTCGCCTGCGACTCGCTGGATAGGCCCGCCCGCTGAACAGCTGTGTTCTGCCGGCGGCCTCCTCCGAATGCAAAGGCGTTCGGACAAGGACACGTCTCTGGTAGCCTAGTCAGATGTTTGCTCGATAAACTTCAGCTGTGCATTGACAACATTGAATTATTGACTTTCTTTTTTTTCCCTCTTAAAATTATTAACTATTTAATAATGTCTGTAATTTTATTGACAAATTAGTCAATACGGATTGCGTGGTTTGTTTTATTGACAATTAGTCTGTATATCTTATAGACAAATGTTTTCAACGCTTGCCAAAATTGTTGTATTGATAATTTGTCTGTAAGCCATACAGACAAATTTGTTCGTAGACTTTGCTAACACCAATGTATTGACAATTTGTGGATAAGGTTATGGACCATTTCTTACGTAACTACTGACATTTAAAATTGTCCATAAGCTTATAGAGAAAAAATGTCCATAAGGGTCTGAGAGTGTAGAGCAACATGTGTGCGGGGTCGAGATAAGCATACCCCACCCCCGGAGCCTCTAGCTCTATGGTG
Organism: Frankliniella intonsa; assembly: GCA_033675135.1. NCBI lineage: Eukaryota > Metazoa > Arthropoda > Insecta > Thysanoptera > Thripidae > Frankliniella > Frankliniella intonsa. The sequence continues at coordinate 70,990 of JAWJED010000043.1, read as the reverse complement.
GTCGCTGAATCAAAATTAGCCAAAGGACTGAGCACAATCCATTGACAACTATCCTCCCCGAGCTGAGTGGCATTGGAGAGCCAACGGCTTAGCTCTGTGGGGAGAGCCTCAACGGAGGCACTATGCATGAAAGCCATTATGTAAAATAGTCGGGAGTATAGCTCCTTCTCGTTCGAGCTTTAGCTACGGAATGACGTTTAGGCGCAAGCCTCTTCCTTTTTATAGCTCTGCCGGACCCGCTCATGGCGGATGCCGCCCTGCGTTTGAGATTCTGAACTGCTTCCCCCGCGTGTCGCCTAGCACTGTCGGCTATAGGGTCGCCGCTGGCTACATCGGCAAGGACGTGTGCGCCGGCCCGGGCCGCCTCCCTCCCCACCGCGGTCGCGCAGCCCTTAAGAAGGGGAAGGACCGTGCGAAATAATCCGCCGAGCCATGAGCCAATACCGTGTCCTTTCTGGTAGCTTGAACCCGCATAATACTGCCCGCCGCCGGCCTGGCGCAGGTAATACTCCGTAATATGATCTTGACGCGTCATGGTAGTTGTTTGAAATGAACCAACAAGGTTGACGTTCCAAAGTCGAATGGTACATTACGTCCCGCATGGTCCTTTATATAGATCTCCAGGGTGTCAAACGATTCCGTCCGAAGATCGAAGTAAATCGGATGATCAAAGTGAACCATAGACATGCTACCGTACTAGGCTTTTGTGTCCACGGGGACCGTGCGGAGCAGAGGGGCGCGCGTGTGCCCGATTATTTGTTCCTCCAGTACATCCATGTAAATAAACATTTGAGAGGGAACTCCCAAACTAATGTCCACAGGTTTTACGCCCAAAATTTCCTCATCTGCAGGGTATGGTCCAGCATGGGCTAGCCCCAGCTGGAGGGCAAGGCGGGGAGAGAAATGAACTTTGGTTTTGTCATCTATGTCAAATGGCATGAACTTAATGCGCTGATCAGGGAGTAGTTTGAAATGTTGTGTCTCCACCACATTATTACTATTTCCTAAGCTTTTAAGAGCATCGCCTATGCCTATGAGAAAGTCGTGTGTTGAACTAAATGAGCCAGGGCGTGCAGAAACAGTATCCACAAAGGTGTTTGACACGAGAGTGATGTCGTTTTCGCCCTGGACTATGTGTGCAATCGTGTTAGGGTAGTGCAACTCCACGAGTGCGGCCTGCCAGCGGCCATGGAGTTCCATGCGCTGCGCCAACTCCGTCTTAAAATGACAGGTAGTGTTGTCAGGATAAACCTCCGGACTGGCGTTACTTGGGAGAAACGCGTAAAAATTCATGCTAGACAAGATCTTTATCGAAGATCCAAGAGCGACTCTTTTTCGGATAACCTCTCCAGTGGACGAGATGTTGTCGTTTGCCCTTTGTGCCCTTAGACCACACTATATATGCGATTTTGAACGCCTCGGGTTTGCTGATTTTCTGAAGCTCCATCTCATGAAACGTGCCCTCAATTGGATCCTTATCGAGGTCTTCCAGCCGGTACACCGGCACCGCATGAGGAATGACCTGAACGATTTTAAATATCTCCCCGCTCCAGTTCCACGTGTAGCCTTTTTCGAAGGCTTGTTTTTCTCTACTGATTCTGACATAATCACCCACTTTAAACTTAGGTTTCTTTCTAGTGTTGTTCATACCGTGGTACAGGTTATTATATACCTCCAGGACCCTGTCGGGTGTGACATCTACAGGATGCATTTTAATAGAGCGGTGATAAGTATGGTTGTATGCATCCACAATATCGTCCAGCAGTCCATCCACATATCTGTATTGTTCAGTGTACGTGAATCTTTTAAATAATTTTGACTTGATGGTACGCTGCCATCTCTCCACTATAGAACATTTGATGTCCGGATTATGTGTGTGAATATAGGTGATGTGATTATCTTTAAGAAATTTCTGAAATGTTTTGTTGATGAATTCTTTCCCCTTGTCAGAAAATAGGCGACTGGGTCGTCTGTCAGTACTTCTGAAAATGGTTTGGAACCCCTTAATGATAGACGGAGCAGACTTATCTTTTATAGCGACAGCCCAACCGTATTTTGAGAAAACATCAATCACACATAAAATATAACTGAAACCATCATTATCTTTTTTAAGAGACTGGAAGTCACTTAAATCTGTCTGTCAGCTCTCGTCAATATTATCGGCATAAGTCACATTACGAGGAAATCGACGCCTAGCCGGTTTGTGTAGTGTGTACGCGTCCTCACCCTCCAAATACTGAGTAATTTTCTCTTTCTTTTCCCCAGTAGCGGCCCAGAGTTTCCAAGCAGAGCCGTAAGACGCAGGGTCAGCGGGCTCGTGATACACGTCCCCAAGATTGCCAGGCATGTTGTTTGGGTGTAGTCAGACGTTTAAGTTTATTCGCACGTTTGGGTTTAATGATACGTTTGGTTGTAGTCACGCGCTTAGTCACGGGAATCGGCACCACAGCGCCACCACCACCCTGGTTACGCGCCTGAATGATAGCGACTCTACGTTTCTCGTTAGGAATGAGTTCTAACGGAATATTGAGAGTAGACAGAGTCTTAATAAAATTCGACACGCCCACGGGTTCGAAGTTTTTACGTGATCGCGTGAGATCCGAAATCAAATCAATGATATTCGAGTTTGTTACAGGTGTACCACACTGTAAAAAAATAGTTGTTGAATTACAAACTTTTTAGTGATGACAGAGTTTGTTTAAAAACAACGAAGTCATTTTTGTTTGAAACAAATATGTGATGTTATTTCACAACAAAATTTGTTACTGGACAAATATTCTGTCCAGTTACGACGCTACAGTTGTTGCCAAACATAACTTGTTGTAATTTTACAATAATTTTGGTACATGAACAAAAGAGTTTGTAGTGCAACAACATGACCCATCACAAAACTTAGCAAGAAATTTGTTGTAAATTTACAACAATTTTTTTACAGTGCATCAAGGGATACGAGACCTGAGGAGTCCCACGTGACTCGTGAACCTGCCGTACTCAAATAATCGTAAATTCTCAGTGCGGGCTCTTTATATGTCTTGGGCATGGCGGCAGCGAGCTGCTGACGCACTACATTTTCTGGTTCACCCGTAAACTCCTGCACAGATATCTGCACCGGTTTCTTACTCTCGTTTTTGAAATGTAGGTAACGCTGTAGCGCCTCATTATATAATTTCCATTTGAGAGAGTCATCTGCGTATTTTTTACGCATAAATGAGTTCCATCTCATTGTCTAGAGCGCTAAGTTGTGTCTCAGAGGCGGGTGGAGTATGATCATTTAGTCTGGCAACACTGTCATGTGGCACGAGAATCATTTTCTTGACGTGATTCATTGCAGTAGGGAAGGAAGCGCAGAGGCAACAGCGCTAATCAGAAGTGGAAGAAACGAGCCCCCTGTCTGCTCGAGTGATTTTTTCTTAACTTGCCACCCTTCGCCTCTCTGTGCGAGTTCTCTGATTTTATGGCGGTGACGTTTAAGTTTAGATTTATGACTTTCACTGAGTGGAATATTACCACGAAGCAAATTGTCACATATCTCACAGATAGCGAACACAAGAGCTCTATCTGAGTTCTCGAGAATAGCCTTACGGAGTTTTGGCTTAGCTGACTGAAGAACCTGCAGCACAGCTTTATGCGTCTTTGCGACAGGAGCCATCGTCAAAGAATGATTCAGAGTTCTGTCATCATCTCCCTTTTATACTTTGCACGAGGAATGTAAATGACCGTGGATTCACCCGGGAAAATAAGCGTGCGCGTGCGTAAGTGATCTACCTGATTTGGCTTGAAGTCAAACAGGATGTAACCTGTGCCCAATGCAGCACCAGGAACTCCTGAATACATCTACACTAGACTGCACTGCCGCTGCCGTAATGTTGTGGAAAGATGTATTGGGCTGTTGAAGGGTAGATGGAGATTGTTGGGCTGCGACCGCTGCATTAATTATAGGGATGCAACATATGCAGGTCAGATGGTCAACGCTTGCTGCGTCTTGCATAATTTTTGTAATAGAAGAAGGGTTCCCTGGCCTGCTCCTTTGATGGAAAATAATGACGCACCACCTGCTGAGCTTCCTGAGCATCCTTTGGACATGAATGTTCAACAAAGAGGAATTGAAGAAATGCGGTTTTTAATCAACTATGCAAACGGAATCCGTCACAACATTGTGCATGATTTGTATTCTGTGTTTGGTGTCTCTTTAAGTGTTGCAATGTTTCTTTCATACTCCAGTCAGAGATGTTCAAGTTTTATACATTGGTTGTTTTTATGCTTTTTGTATGTTTTTCTTATGGAGTTCAGTGTCAAACAATCATCAGACAAGTACTTGGATGTTTCATGCAATAAGAAGTGTCTTAAATAATTGTCATTGTTTTACGAGCATTTATATTAACATTGGAGATCTTAAACTTTGATTTCAGGAATTCCTCTTTCCCTAGAACTGTAATCTTATCTGAACAATTTATGGAAACAAAATTTAATAACCAGTGACTTCTGTTCATAAAGTTTTCTTTTATCACAATGTCTTGGACAAAGTTTGACATGGCCAGGATATTTATAAATTAGATGCAGATTGAAAAGTGTATGGCAGTTTTATTTCCACAAAAGAAATTCAAAAACCGACACTAACAGTAATGAAAATCAAGTCCAATGTCAACAAAATATACAAGAAATGAATAAGACCACTATCACACAACACAGTAACATGTCAACAATAAAAGAACACAAATTATGTCAGTAATAAGACACAGAAAAACAAAACTGAGACCACCACATTAACAAGAAAAGAAAACAAACTTGGTCTACTTTTAATTACACATGTTTACAAGTTAAACATCCTAAACCACATTAAGGAATCAAAACAACATGTCATATTGTCAAGAAACACAACTACAACTTCAGCTGTAGAGAAGTCATCAGCTCCAGAACCTCCTTTAGCACACTATTGTTCCTTTTCAGGATTGACTGAATCTTCCTCTGAAAACGATTAGGATTGAATAGAAACTGATTTTTTCCCTTGAAAATGATTTTCAAAAAAAAATTACATAAGTATAAAATGAAGAAATCTTACCTGTGTGAGCATTGGGCCTACGCTTGCCCGAAGGCGTCAAGCCTGACCCTTTAGGAGGAGTGTGTACAACTTCCATAGGAGTCTGAAACAAATTTTAAAAATACGATTTCACCAAGTGAAATCCTGGGAGTCACGAAGTAGCATGAAGTTTAGGTTTAAGTTACACTCAGGTTCAAGAAAAGTTTAAGTTAGGTTTCAGTCGTCGTTTCACTAAAAATCAGTATGTTTACTGAAAATTAAAATGTACTACCAAAAACCGTTAAAGAACGTGTAATGCACATTAAATGCGTCTGAATGTTTCGATTGAGTCGTCAGATCGACTTGATTTTTAAACTGTGGGTTCGTTGTGCAGTCATCAATCGAACACTGAAATTACATTTTTATCCTAGGATTTTGTTTCAATTTTTATTTTATGAAATACTGTGCATGACTTGAATCAACAGTTTCCCAGCCACGCCCAGCCACGCGGGCCCTCTCCCCTGCCCGCCGGCCCGGCTAGTGCTGGCGAGTACTTGTCGAGTATTGTTGGCGCCCGAAACTAAAACCCCTCAACTCATCAGATTCCCCACTAAGATACGTTTCACACTAAACTTTCGGGCCAAATATCTCAGATCTGGTACATTTTACTGACATGACGATTCCGGATTTGGTTTCAGAACGTCGGTTTCCACCTTGAAACCGAGTTTGAAAAAATTCTGTTAGAGCTGATTAAAAAAATAAAAAAAAAAAAAAAAAAAAAACAAGTCAGATCCGAGACAAAACTATAAGGCTACTTCGTGCCTAAAAATATTAAAGACATCAATAAGCTAACAGTTGCATGGCTGTGTTAGGTAACATAATTTTAAGAGGAAGGAAAAGCATACTTACATCAGAGAGTGTGATGCATTCCATATCTTCGCACTTAATGCTGATTTGAGTTTCTTCAACAACATTTCCCCCAATGAATGCTGTTTGATCTTCGGACTTAATGTAAATTTTAGGCTCTTCCGCAACATGGCCCATAGTGAATAGTGCAGGATCTTCGTGCTTTATGCCAATATCAGGCCTCTTCACTACTTTAGGCTTCTCCGCAACATGGCCCATAGTGAATACTGCAGGATCTTCGCGCTTTATGCCAATATCAGGCCTCTTCACTACTTTACGCACCTGAAACACGAGAAACCAAACTTAAAAATGCTGAGTTGCACAGCTGTGGCCAACTCATAAAAACCAATTCAAAATGTGACAAAACAATACCCGATGTGTTTGGATTGCCGCTGCTGGCAATAATTCAGTTAGACTTTTGGGCCCTGCAGGAGAGCGGAATGGCTGTGTCAGAGAGGGTGCTCGCACTGCCTCTGCTGCTGGCCCAAGTACTTCGGGAAGTAGGAGATCATCAAACTCATTTATACCAGCTCCTCGTTCCAACTCTACTGCCTTATTCAAACGGGCACCTTCACCCACAGCTGGGGGCTCATCCTCATTGTTCAAGGCGTTCTGAAATTGGGCAAGGCATTACAGAACTCACAGAATAGACTTTAACGTCACTGAATTAACAACAATCTAACCTCATCTCGGTAGACTCCTGAGAGGGCCTGGTCAACGCCAGTCATCTCTATGACCCGCCTGTGGTGGGGATTTCGGAATGGCACTGCCTTCAGATCTGGAAGTGGCCTCCCTGCTTCAAGAATTGGAACAACATGTTTCCTAAACGCAGCCCTGGCACGTGACTTCATGCCATTCCATGCCTGTAAAAATATATTAATAAAACCAATCCTAAAGGTATTAAAACACTTTAGTGGTCACACTCACAGTTCTCCACTGCTTCCCATCTTTTTGGGCAGTGGCCCCTTCAACATTGTTCAGAATGGTGGCCAAGGTCTCCCACTTCTTCACTTGATTTGCTTTTGCTGTGGGGTGCACCAGCAGCCCGGTCAGCATTTCCTGATCACTTTGAACATGCTGAAACAACACAAGCCATTGCCCATCGGAGGGACCGCCTGAATCTGAAACAAAACAGTAAAAAGTAGCGACAGGCAAGAGATGATGTACACTGTAAAAAATGTTGGGATTTTTGCCATACGCTTGTATTGGAAATTTCCTATACAGCGTATAGAACGGAGAAATTGCTATGAAAGTATAGGAAATTTCCCAAACTGTAAATAGCGTATAGGAAAATCCCTAATAGGATAGGAAAATTGCCACACTTGTCAAGCAGATTTCCTATTTGTCCATGGGAGGAGCGCCTTGGCATGCATATATAGGAAAATTGGCAATTTTGTCATGCGCTTTGCTACGGGAAAATCCTAAAAGTATTGGAAAAATGCAACATTTGAAAAGAACATTTGTTTCAGTGTGGAGGTGGCGATATGCTACAATGCACTTGCACCTCGTCACGTGATGTATCATGGTGCCTTATTACCTCTCGCGGGCTATGGAGCCTGGGGCTGGAAGATAAACTTTTAGGGGAAGCTTCCTTAATCTAAGAAATATAAAAGCGGGGAGTGAAGTTAAATTTACGGACTCTAAACATGTGGTCAAAAATACCCCATGTGGAGGTACGCGGCTGCCTGCTGCCCCCCGGCCCTGCCGTACATCTGGGAACGTCCCACCCGGGTTGCGGTCCGGCGAGGGCAGGTAGGATGACCCGCGGACGCTAGAGCGGTTCTCCCATCGCGTCTCAGTGGCGCAATGGTCTACGTGATGGAATCTCAACGCAGAAGTCCGTGGTTCAACTCCCCGTCCGACAAGGTAAAAAAAAGTAAGTTTCTACTTCAAACATGAATCGAAAGGGCTGAGAGGCCAGAGAGGGGGAAGGAGGCTGCAAGGAAAATGCAAAGGACGAAGACAGGCTAAAATCCCATTTTGTCTGAAAACGCTCCGAAAATTCCTATACATGTATGGGAATCACACCATACACATATGGTAAAGAGCCCACACAGGTGTATAGAAAAAATACTTGTATGGCAAAAATACTACTGATGCATGGGGATAATACGATACCGATGTATAGGAAAATTCCTATAAATGTATATGTTAAAAACTTCACAGACATTTATAGGAAATTTACCATAGAAATTTTTTACAGTGTAGGATTTCAATGCAGCATTGGCAACAGTTAAATCACCACAGCACAAACTTTTACAAAACTAAATATGAGAAAATTGAAATTCTGCAAAGTTTGAGGTAGGAAATAGGAGGGAATGCCATAATTATTAATTGGGTGTCATCAAGCAAGGACAATTCTGCTTAAAAGTTGCGAACGAATCCGATCCGTTCTAGACAATAGAAGAGCCAAATGAGCTCAATTTGCTTGAGAGAAAGTGAGAAAACAGATAGGCTTGGATTTTACAGGCACTGGCCCGGTGTTGGTTTACAAACACGCGGCGACTGCTTGGTTATGGCACAGCGCTTAGCCACTTCTAGAATGGGCCAAGAACGAAAGTAAAAAAACATGGTTCCTATGTATACAACTGCTTGCGCCGATGGTGATGATTAAGCACGTTGGGTGAACAAAACTAGAACTGAATTCTCTTTGGTGGGAAGAGCCGAACCGAACGACAACATGGCGCCGAATGTCGTTTCGCTCGCATAATTATCAAAGATCCATACGCGAGGCAAAAAGACAAGCAAAGCTATTGACATGCAAGAATGTTAAAACTCACCCATTTTCAAGAAGATTCGTTAGGTTTCTGCCAGCAAACGACTCCCACTGAATTAACCTAGTTACCAACCCCTTTCGTGCCACTAGGCTTGTTCCACTACCTCTCTTGCAATGGAAGCATCCCAGATGTGGCTGTCTCTTAAAGATCCAGCCCAGTCGCGGCGTTCCGCCGCTAGAGCGCGGTAAATCCGACTATTTTCCGCCGCCACTGTTTCCGCCCAAAACCGCGACTTTCAAAACGATTCCGCACACTTGTCGAACAATATCGAGCAACGAGTAGGAAAAGTAAACTAAAAGCTAATAAATATTCAGGGGGGAAAAAATCACAGTTTAATGCAAGTTGTGGCACAGGTCAATATCTTAAATTACTTTGAAACAAATCATTCTTGGGCCATGTCTCCCATCATTAAATAGTGAAAATTTTGCATTTAAGACAAGTTTCCGCCCAAGACTGTCCCTTCTCAAATCATTTTCCGCCCAATTAGCGGTTTTCCGCCACCCGAAAATCCGACCCGCCATCTCGGGTCACGTTTCAGCCCAATCGGCGGAAATCTGCCCAACCAGGTAACACTGCACCGACCGCCCGCGCAGCCGAAGCCGCAGAGCCGCAGCCGGGAGCGCCGACAGCGCCCGATCGCTGTACGCCCCGACGAAGGCAGCGGGCGGCCCGACGCGCGCGAGGCGAGGGCGAGAGGCCTCCCTACCAGACCAGAGCGATCCTCTGAATCGCTCGGCAGTCCGTCACCTGGACGCGGGCGTGGGTGACCTGGACGACGACAAGGCGATCGTGCTGGACGACAGACTACCCTGCGAGGACTACGGGTGAGTGCGCGCTCGGGTAACCCGGGTGGGGCATAGTCTAGCACTTCAAGGTGAGGCACGAAGTATGTAGAGCGCATTGTCTTAGACATAAGCCGTACTGAGACGCGAGCCTGGGCCCTGAAGGCCGACCCGGCCCGGCCGTGGCTCCACCCTACACTCTTAAAGTCCTACGGAGAGCTTGGATTCATAAACTACGAAGAATCTCAACTCTTCGTAATACGAACAATTTCAAGCAGTCATGGAGCTAACTTACTACAGCCAGGTCACTACGGATAAATCTATTCGTACAGATCACATTAGTATTGTACGAACCCCAGAGAGCTAGCTTGTAGGCTAATAAGATACGAATTATTTAGATTTGTAGCCATAAGTGCAGTAGTGTACTAGGGATGGCAACCCCGGAAAAAAACCGGAAAAATACCGGGAAAAATACCGGTATTTTTCGTATTTTTTAAAGGCTTAAAATGGAAAAAAACGGAAAAAAACGATTTTTTGCTCTTTGATCATTAAAATGCGTGTTTGGCACTCTAGGTGCACGTTTGCTGGCGTTGGCAATTTGTTAGGGTTGTTAATTTATGTTAAACTAGGCTGAGCCTTCGAAGCAGAGCGCCTGTTTAGGTAGGCAGTCCGCTGGCACGAGTACGTGGCGGGCTAGCCTAGCCTACCCCTGGCTGCATGGCATGACCGACAAGCTGCACCATCGCCAAACGCCTCGCCGTACCGGCTTTCTCCTCACTCCTTATACCCTTTCTACCTCTGAGAAATCCTGTTGCGCAGAGTGTTACTCATTGAAATGACATCTCCAGTAGAACGTCACAAGCCTCTACAAACTCTGCAGCTCGGACTTCTCCTTAAAAAAAACTATGTTTTGCATAAATGAAGGCTAGAGGTATTCAAAATTAATTTAATTCTAAAATTTCGTCGAAAAATCGTTTTTTCCCTCAATTTTGGTTTTTTCCGAAAAATACCGGAAAAAACAGGTTTTTTTCCGCCGTTTTAAAAATACCGGTATTTTTCCATCCCTATAGTGTACGAACATAGTGCCTAATGCATTTTGATATAGTACGAAAGCATGTCAGAACTTTGAAAAATAATAGCATACAAATCTTGATGGGAACATTTTAAGAAAAACAAAAGGATTTGAAAGCAAGTGGGAAATACATGATACCTGAACCACTAAAAAGGAAGACCAACATAAAACATAATCATATTTTTCTTTTTAGAAGTATACTCACTCATTTTTGTTAGTTTAAGAAAAAAATCCCATTATTGATTGCCAAATCACTTTCTTGCATCTAAGAAGTCCACTTTGCTCATTAAGTGTCTCCACTGCTGCATTATCAGCCACCATACAATCCAAGAATGTTGCTGAACACTTCACTCTAAACATTGCTATTATAGAAATAAATTTAGCTACAATTTAGGTGAAGGACATCACTTGCTATGAACCAAAGTTTTTAATGATTCTTTTTTTGAAACCAATTCTTGCATCACTGCATTCAAACACACATTTACTTTTTGTTTGATTTGAAAACATAGAAAATATTTTTGATGTCACACCTAACGGTTAATCCTTCAAGATATGGCAAAATTGAATGATTTGCAGCCAACTTTATTTTTTTTCTAAATTAAAAGGAAATCTACATTTGAATTTCAATCTAAATAATCTGCCAAGGCCTGAAGGAGTGGAGAGAAACGTAAATGAGAACATTCCGAATCCCTTCACATGCTGCCAACCTTTGCAACATTGTGTCAAAATGTAAACATTGTTTCAAAACAGTAAATTTTAGTTATAGGTATTTTTATCAACAGAAAAAAATATCAAACTGCCCGAAGCGCATTAAGCTCAGCCTCAAGTCTTTACCCCTGGGAAGTAGGCCAAACCCAGACACCAGCCGAACCCGCGACTGTCAGAGGTCGTTAGTAGATCGTTAGTGGAGATAAGTAGACTTAAAAGTCATACTCCTAATATTGGCCACCTCCACATTCCAGGTACCCGGCCATCGACTACCGGGCCCTCAACGCGGTGACGCGCAAGGATGCCTATCCCCTCCCCCGCATTGACACCATCCTGGACTCTCTTCACGGCGCCTCGTGGTTTTCCTCGCTGGACCTACGGAGCGGGTATTGGAACATCCCCCTTACCGAGTCCGCCCGGGCCAAAACAGCCTTCACGGTGCCGGGTCACGGTTTGTACGAATTTATCCGTATGCCGTTCGGCCTTTCCAACGCCCCGGCTACCTTTCAGCGACTGATGGACAAGATTGTCCCTCGAGACATTGCGAGAGTGTACCTGGACGACATTGTCGTGCCTGGGAGTTCCTTTGAACAGGCCTTGAACAATCTTCGGCGTGTTTTCGACCGGATTCGGCATGCCAACTTCTTACTGGCCCCCAAAAAGTGTACACTCTTTGCACAGCGCTTTGAGTACTTGGGTCATGTGATCTCCAGCGAGGGCGTGTCCACCAACCCGACGAAGACAGCCAAGGTGCGCGACTGGCCTGTCCCTAAGGACAAGACGCAGCTCAACAGCTTCCTCCGGCTGGCCCAGTACTACTCCCAGTTCGTGAAGGACTTCGCCACCATTGCCGCTCCCCTGAACGCCCTCATGCAGAAGGCCCGGGAGTTCTCCTGGTCACCGGAGGCGCAGCGCGCTTTCGACGCTCTGCGCACCGCGCTGTGTTCGACGCCGGTCCTCTGGTATCCGGACCCCCAGGGTGGCCCCTTCATCCTCGATTGCGACGCTTCAAATTTTGCGGTTGGCTGTGTGTTGTCCCAGGTGCAAGCCGGCGAAGAGCGACTCATCGCCTACCACAGCGAGACCTTCACCAAAGCCGGGCGCAACTACTGCGTCACCCGGAAAGAGCTCTACGCCATCGTGTCCGGCTTGCGGCATTTCCATCCTTACCTCGCCGGGGCACCCTTCATCGTCCGCACGGACCACGCGGCCCTCAAATGGCTCCGCACCATGAAGGACACCGTCGAGGGACAACTTGCCCGGTGGCTAGAGCGATTAGAGGCGTACCAGTTAGAGATTGTTCACAGGCCTGGCGCCCAGCATGGCAACGCGGACGCGCTTTCTCGACGCACACACAAAACGGTATTCTTGGGCCAAGTCGAGTATGATTGGAGTTAGAATAAAATATTATCTAAATGGGGACTAGTATAAATATTCTTATTTGTAGTATAAAATATCCTTAGCTCTAGGACAAGCTAGATTCTACGGCTAAGCATGTTTTTTGTTTGCATGAAGTATATTGTTCTTCAGCTGAGAATGATTAAGTGTTGACAGAAGAGATAAAAATGTTCAGTGTAGCACAGAATTTACTGGTGTATAGTATATTTATATTTGCCTTTATAACTTCGCTTTCTTCGTTGTAAGATATTTCTTTCCTTGTAGGAAGCTTATAACTGTTTCTGTGTATAATCTTCTTCTCTTTCTTCCAGCCTACATCACGTTTGCATAAATATCATGTTTGTGCCTGTATTGGTCAGATGTATGTGCTATGAATATTAAATAGATATATAATTATAGACATCAGTATTTATTACAAAATAGATCTTAGAGATAATATCACATTATCAGGACTAAGTAATTTGTACTTCACAAACATGAAACTAAAATATGCATACTTTACAAGTGATGACTAGCAATTGTTGACAGAATAACGGAAAGCAACATACTTTTTTCTGTTACCTGCAGTTCTGATTTCTGTTACCACATATGAGTGGAGTTGTTTAAGGCTAACAAACTGCCATGAATTAACTTTTGAAACCTCAAAAGCATGGTAATGAGGATCAAACCTCTCCGTGTTTAAACACTTTACAATGAATGACAGATCATTATTAGGTAACAATACAATAGAATGGATAACACCAAACAGAGGAACATTGTTTTGAACAGAAAGGAGAACAACTGAGCCTTCCTTGTATGTCATACCATTTGTTTTTACCCACTTGGCAACACTTAGATTTGAGTTCATTAGGTCATTAGGTAAGACATGAAGGAAAAGCAAGTGGTCTGGTAAACAATGAACTGGAAGAAGTTGAACCCTGGAGCACTGAAGGCTTTGAACTAAACCGCGGCCAGATAAAAGGCGAAATGCAAAATCAATCTGATGTCGAGTTGCAACAGTTTTTGGTAAATTTATGCGGTTTTTAGATTTACGGGCAACTTCAACTCCCTCCTTATGCTTTGATTCAATGCGGATACTTGATAGGGGCTCAAGAGGACCAAGTAAAGTCATGACCTCAGGTATATGAGTACACATATGAAATTTCGGTTTCAAGTCCTTTTTGAATACTTTAACATACTCTGAGTGATGATCCTGAATTAAAGTTTTTACCAAAGCAGGATCATTAACATTGAAAGAAGGTGCTGTTACAATGTCTACAATACTACGAGCTTTTTGATAGACATTCCATACATGTAGATCTGAGCGTGTAACCAAGTGACCGATCATAAGTCCCAGGTACCTCAACAAACATCGCATTTCACTTGCAGATCCTCTGAGAACACTATCTTTCTTCTTGATATACTCAGGATCTATTAGAGGGGGTCGATTTCTCTCTTCATTTGGACCATAGTAAAAGCCTTGGATACACTCATTCAGATAGACTACGCTAAATCTTCCCTTCTCTAAAAAGTATTGTAAGACATCTGTTAACAGATATTTCCACACACCCTCGTCAAGGTCATGCATTATGTCCAAATGGCTGTTAATATTAACATGAAAACTCTGGAGCTCATTGAACACACATGGATCTTTGCGACCTGTCAAGGAAGAATTATTAATTTCAAGTTCTCTTGCATAAGACTGAGGGGTACGAATTAACAATGGATCAGAACAAACTGCTTTCGCAGCGTCTCTCCTGTGGATGGAACAAATTCTACAATAAAAATTGGCTGCAAAGCTGGCAAATCCAAGGATTTCATTAGCTCCCTTGTTATCGCCTCCGGCGACACAAAGAGCAAAGAAGATATGGAATACAACTTCAGGTGTTACTACATATATCCCCTTCTCCTCCAAAAATTTTAGTTCTGATATGACTTTACGAAAAAGTTTTTCATTCCCAAAGAACTTATCACAAGTATGAAATAAAATACTTAAAAATATATTCTCCAGCACACCTTGAAATTCAGGTGGTAAAGTGGGAAGTCTTACATAGCCAGCCCCAAGGTTGTATACACAGGCATGACTACCAAGCGCCTTGCAAGTCTCATAATCATCAAACATAAAAACAATGGGGATAACAATTTTGCCTGGGAATTTGGGTTTGATGACTTCCTTCCCTAATGTACCTTGAACAATATTTTCAATACGACCAGACTTATTAGACTCAAGATTTTCCATATGCTTAAGTATAGTAGCAAGCACACCAGGCTGCTCAAGGAAACCTTTCAGAACTTTCTGCAGAGGAATAAACTGCCCTGTCAAGGTTGTGGGCTCCATAACAACTGTACCATTAACTGTCTTTTCCATCAAGGACTGTCCAATAACATAAGTTTCCGGAGGAATGTAAGCACCACAGTTTTCAAACTCTTTCAGTCTTTTGTGGGTGGTTTCAAACCCATCAAACATATTACGGAGAGAATGAAACATGCTAGAAATGTTGTTAGACTCCTCAGATGCAACTTTACATTTTTCAAGTGTATCTACAACACTCTTTTCAAGAATTGATAAGAAAGGCCCTGCCATTAACTGCTTGTGGCTATCCACCATAGCCTGTACCTGAGTTTCAGTAAGACCGATGTCATACATGGTGGCAATAAGTGATACAACAGCATTGGTTACAGCATTATCAAAAACAGAAGCAGCAATGACATTTTCTGATTGAGAAGGTGGTTCTAATGTATCTAAACTGGTTACATTTTCTAAATTATCTGAATTATCAAAATTTTCCAAAGTATCAGCTCTAGGCTCCTCTCTAGAAGTTGCAGCAGGTACATTTAAAGAGACAGCATGGCAGACTTTGTGTGTTCTGACATGTTTCCTGAAGCTATTCATCTTATCAAACTGTTTTTGAAGTGAAAGACATTCTTTGAATGTGCATTTGAAAGTGCCAGATACAAGATAAGTTGAATGAATAATAGAAATATGAGCCAGGAAAGCCTCAGCATCAGAGAAGACTTCCTTAATACTGCATATGAAACAAGTGAACATTATTGGGTAGTTAAGTACAACACAATTAATAAATAATTGTAAAACTTCAGAGTTAACTGAAAAACTTTATGCATTTGATATTCTATCAAACAAAGTTTTCATAGGACCCAATTAAAAGAATAAAAAAAAAATTCACCTTCAGAAAAAACATTAGTACAAACAATAAAACACAATAGAACACTAACTTACTGATCAGTAAATTAACAAGTAAAACTTAAGAATCTTTAAAACAACCTGTTTTTACCTGAAGTATTAGGCACACTTGAATAAACACTTGTCGGACAAGTTTCCAAAATCACACCCAATAGGTTTGAAAAAATTCACAACTTAAGTAAAAGTATTGATACAAACAATGAAACTAACTTTGATTAATAAAGAAAAATTAAGAATGAAATTTTCTTGAAAATAAGTCTAACAATCTCACTTCAGTCTTCTCAGTAGTGAAAGGACCGAAGAGATGTTGGGATCTTCTGGAAGAGAGACGTTGAAGAGTGTCTTCTGCACAAGGAGCCAAAGGTGTTTGGCTTCTGGGCTATACTCACAATTTAGACTGAAACAAGTCTTCCAGCAGACCTCCAAAGCTCTTAGGACACTCCCAACTTTCCAAAAGATATCATCCACGACAACGTAGGTAGCTGAGATACTTTCCTCATCAGAGACCACAGCAATGTAGGGTTGAATAGGTGCTTTCCGGGCTTCAAATCTTGTTTTCCTTTCCCTGACCCTCTCTTGAAGTTCTGAAGCATCCTGAAAGGAAAAAGAATGGTTAATGTAAGTGATGTTAAAAACAGAGGAACTATACAGAACTCTTGCTCAAAACCGCCAAAAATTTTTGTTGAAGTCACCGATTTTTTTTTCAACCTCAGTGTTTGATTAGGATCATTAGTAGAGGTCCTATGCCAACCTCTACTAATGACACTGATCAAATACTTCGGTGGAAAAAAATCTGTGACTTCAACAAAAAAATTTGGCAGTTTTCAGCTGGAGTTCTACTTATACTGGGTGCCTCAGGGCCCAACCATGACTGGGAGGTGTGCCCGGCCCAGACACAGCTGGAGCTGCCCTCCTGTGACATTGGTTTTACTTACTGTAACATGCAGAAGAAAAGCATTTCTTGATTCCAATGCTGATGGTTTAATGCGTGCTTTGCCAAGCATTACCCAGCTATTCAGCTTGCAAATGTCTGGTAGCATTTGTAAAATAACAAAATCTTTAACATCTGCAAAAATAGAAAAAAAAAAAAAAACTTTAAAAATAATCCTGAGTACCCTTACTTTTATTGGCTGAGCGAAGCGAAGCCTATTACTTCACTGATCGGATTTGGCTCCTGTCTGTTTGTTTGTTTGTTTGTCTGTCTGTCTGTCTGTCTGTCCGCACGATAACTCGAGAACAAGTTGAGATATCGACTTGAAATTTTTACTGTAGCTTCCTTGCCCCAAAAGCTCGGTCGAGTTCGAAAATGGGCATTCTAGCTCAAAAATTGACACCATTAAAAAATAATTTACATTTTCGAAAAAATAATTCTAAAAATAAATATTCTTTTTACAGTGTCCTAAGGGGTAACTCGGCGAGTTGCGACCCTTTGGGCGAAAATTTCGTCCGTTTGGCCGTATCTCTGACCGTTTAGCCGCTACCGCGTGACTAAATGAAGAAAAGTCCAAAAAATGCATGTTGGGTGTCATCTTCGAGGTATTTCGACGAGTTGCGACCCTATGGGCGGAAATTTCGTCCATTTTGCCGTATCTCACACCGTTAAGCCACTGCAGCGTCAAATTTCGACAAAAGGTCCTTAATATACGCTTAAAGTTGTGTATTTCTCAGATTTTCGCTTATCTCAGACTAGCATATCGCCGGAACCGTCTACACAAGTGGTATTTAATTGTGCCCACTGTTTTGTCACTGAAAGCGTACTTTGTATGGCATCCTAATCCATACTGACAGCGCCGCAGGCCTAGGTAGATGTACGCAGGCGCGTCGCAGCGTAACAGTGTTTCGCGAGATATCGCGAAGCCTGTTACGCGAGACGTGGTCTGGCGTACATCTACCTAGTTTAGCTGAAAAACCATTTCATATAACAGTGAATTTTGTTAAAATGATAAAAGCACATACTTTCGTTTGATGCGGCTGCCAACATTGCCTCATGTGCAGCGCGTTCCTTCCTGTTCAAGTCAGAGCGCATTATCTGAACGACCTTTGCTGAGAAGTTTGGCCAGTTGCGCATGAGATTGTCAGCTTTTCCTTCCAGTACCGAGTACTTCTCTGGCAAAATTAGGTGGAGGGATTCAAAATCTTGTAGTACCTGATTTTAAAAAAAAAGAAAAAAAAAGAGTCAGTTAGCATTGTACTTAAAGATAACTATAATGTGATCTGTAAAATCTATAAAATTTGGTCATATGGGAAACTTACAAGTTGATAGCCTTCAGGGAGCTTTAACAGATCACACCATTTAGCTACATACTCAGCAGGATTCAAATTCTTGAATATCAACTCTTTGATGCGAGGAGACACACATACTTTCCAATGAAATTTCACCATATCAAATGGCTCATAATTACGTTTCAACCACTCTTGAGAGGTTTGCTCCTGCTCACTAACAGGGATTGTCGTATCTTCTGCAATGTAAAAATAGCTACTTTAAGTCCACTTAAGTAACAAAGTCCCACGACAAGGCTTTAATATGAATTTAGGGAGATTTTAAAATATAGGCAAAATTTGTTAAGGCAAGAAATAAATCGTGATGGAAGGAGGAAATTGGAACTTCATGGTACGACCTTATGCTACAGAGGTGCAACATAAGTAGGTTTGCAACTTTTCGCACAAAGCAAGGAAACCTGTTGGTAATACCACTGTAAGTTCAACATTGTAGGGTCTAGCCATTGGTTCTCTTTCTTGACCGTCAGGATTTCAGCCTTAACACTTTATGGCCAGTTATAGGATTTAAACAAAGCCTCACTTATCATGATAAATAAGAAAAGTCACTTACCTGTGTTGGAATCCATGGCTGTCTTGTTGGCCCGTCCCTTAAGTGCACCTTTCTTCACCAACTTACTCTTCGAATTCTTAACTTTACTCGGCAACCTGCCTTTCTTCAATTTTTGGTGAGGTCCTTCCTCTTTAGGAGCCACATACCACTGCTGCCGTTCTTCTGACGGGAACAATTTAACTATTTTCAGAGCAATAGTCATATAATGATCATGAGATGGTTTACTGTAATTTAAGAAGGTGCAAGTTAGTAAAAAACCAGACCAGTCAAAAGAAAAAAATCAACAGTAACTCACTAGTTTGTTGCCTGAAGTAGCCATGGACATAACAACATGCTGAGTGTGGTCCTATCATCATTGGTGAGATACTTTGTCTTTTTAAATGAAGAAAGTATACCAATGCCCATTGGATCACCTTTCAAAAATTTCTTAAGATCCTAAAAATTAAAAAAAGAAATGGATGAATATTTGTTTTTTAATAAAACATGGTGCTTCATTTCCAGAGTAGGAATAATTACTCACAAACACTTTCACCGCCATATCAGCTGCTCTATTATGTTTTGCAGAGGAGCCTAAGGCTTTTAAGTTTACCAAAGAGGAGTGAGGTGCCTCGTTGTCTGAGTTAGACTCATTGGATGCATCTTCACTGTCCTCTCCAGTCTCCTTTTCAGTGTCCTCTCCAGCATCCTCCTCAGAGTCCTCTTCAGAGTCCAAAAAAGGGTTAACCTTCTTTTTCTAAAAAAAAAAATAATAAATAAAAAATAAAAAAAGAAAGAATAATTCAGTGCAGAGTAAATACTTCTTTGTTTCAAAGCAGTCACAGATTGTAAAGGTCTAACAGATTTTCTAATCAGTAAAGGAGAGCAGACAGAATGAAAACAAAGTTCCTCAAATGTGGACATTGCAAGTAGAAAACTTATAAATGTACATTATTTGAGATAGTCACAAAGAGAAAGAAATGTAGATGTAGATGTACTTATAAAACTTTTAAATTAAGAAAATTATGAGGCAAGATAAAAAAATAATAAAATAGTTATCAAGACAAGTGTTTGAAACAGGCCAAACTACTTTGAACAATTAAAAGACTAACCTTTCTTTGGTTTCCCACTTCCTCGTCTGACTCATCTGTGCTGTAGTCGTCCTGAAATTGTTCATGACGACTATAATTTGGGGGATGGGCAGTGAGGGGAAAACAAAAACTAAACTTGAGAACATTATTTTTTGGAAGGGAAGGTGCGGTATTAAAGATCAAATAATAATTTTAAAAAAATTGTGTGGAGGGTTCCAAGATAGAAGAAACCAATCAAAATTAAAAGTGGGACAAACATTTCTATAAATTAGAGTACTCCCTAATTACATCTGAGTTCATTAAAACTGCCTGCTTTCACCTGAAATATGAGGCGCACTGATTTCTACAAACATAACAGGCAAAATTAATGAGGTGATTGAAAGTTGAATTCTGATAGACATTAGCACATTGGTTTTGTTCTGACCATCCTAATTATGTGACACATATGCACTAGAATAATAACTAATTTTCAAAATAAAGTTTCCAGCATCACACAAAATTGAAAAAAAAAATTATTAAAAGATTGTATAGTTTACCATTGTCCCGTAGTAAGAAGGTATTGAAAGATCAATGAGCAACGAATTGAGTGGGGTATGATGAAACTGCAGTACTAACCTCATTGTCATTGGATTCATCCCCAGAACTGGTCAATTCATTCACTTTATCCGTAGGACTATTTTGCTTGGCCGTAGTTCTTTGCCTTCCCAATTTAGAGGAACGAACACTCTGTTAAGATAAAATAAAATACTAATGAGAATAGAGAATAAAAATGCACTGATAACAAAGGACATACATTTAGTACTAAGGCAAGAAAAGAACTAGAAATTTAGGGGTTACTAACCTTAGTGGCAATGTCAACTTGTTTATGGCTCCTCACTTTTAATGGTTGCTGACTCAGCGAGGCACTACTGGAAAAAGATTCCGTCTCTCCATGAGGACTGTTGCTTCCCGATGAAGAGGGCTGGTGAACGACAAGCTGTGTGATAAGAAAGGAAGAATGAAAATATTGATAATACAGTAAGGATCTACAACCTAATTCATAAAGGGTAATATTTATACTAAAAATTTATGATACAAGCACTTACCTTGGTTCCTGATTCCGTCTCTGGATTAGTGCGACAGTTGCTGTTTGGCTCAGCAGTGCTTTGGCTTCCCAAATTAAAGCCAGGATGAACCACCTGCAATAAAGTATTGATTAGAACTTTCAGATCAAAGACAAAAAATGTATTAATTGCAAAGAGTTAAATTCCCAATAACCAAGCATAGGCCTGAAATGTGTTAATTACAAGCAAAGTGTTAGTCAAAGAAAGTGGGGTTATTTTAATGAAAGAAAGGAGTAGATCAGACATGGCACATGAGACAAATTACTTGACTTGCTTACAAATCCAGACTTAGTGAGCACTGATGTAAACTTGTCCACAAACTCCAACAGAACAGAGAATGGGAACTGGGGTTGGGGCAAAACCATCTGTATGGTTGCAGGAGATAATTTGAGGAATTCGGTAAAACCGATTCCTCGGGCTAAAAAAATGAAGAAAAAGAAATCAGGACAACTAAATTTAGAAACAAATATGACAGTTTGACTACAGGTTTAACCTCCAAACAAGTAAGCTACAAAATTGGAGGAGAGGTTTAAAGTTAGAGAATGACGTTTAGGTTATGTTTATCCTAACCATAGAAACTTAAAAAAGGACAATTGTAATTCTTGTTTGCAGCACAAGTTAAAAGATTGCCAGAAAATGGCGCAAAAACATGAGAGCCGGGCACAACTAAGCATGTTGTACAGCTCGAAACCGTTAGTTGTTAAGATCAAACGGAATAAAACTTAAGAAATTTAAAAAAGGCGAAAAAAACTAACACGAGAAATAAATCAAGTAAACTAAACGATGATTGGTGTCGCGATACACAAGCAGTAACGGAGTTGAAGAGGTACCATCGGGCCCGTGTGCCTATTTGACCACGAACACTTGGCATAGCTGGGCTGATGGCGCCAACAACGCCTTCACTTACCTTCGAAATGCTGAATTAAATGACCGAAGTTCATCATTAGCAGAAACTTCTTCACTTCGTCGTCCATTTTCATTTGCTTTCCTTTACCTATAATGATAAAAACTCAGCCGCGGAAAACGGCTACACCGGCTCCGGCTCCCTTGCTGGGCACGGCGCGTCGAACGTGCGCTGCGCTATCAACTTTGCTTTCATTCTGAGCGGACAACCGGTAGGCTTCTTCTTAGATGCAAGCTTCGCCACATATTAGTCTCACACCTTAGTTTTTGCTCAATATGATGTAATTCTGGCACGAGGTTAGGAAAATACGAAGTGGAATTGTTTTGAGCAAAAAAATCTCTCTGCTGCAGTTTTTCTCCCTCTCTCCCTCTCTCTCTCTCTCTCTCTCTCTCTCTCTTGTTTTCTCTCTCTCACGCTTTATCTTTCTTTTAAAGTGTCACACTGCATTTCTTTTCTTCTTGTTCTATGTCTTCTGTGGCTTACTTTTTCTTGCTATCCCTCTCTCTCCCTCATTCTCTCTCTCCCTCTCTCTCTCTCCCTCTCCTCTACTCTCTCTCACTCTCTCTCTCTCTTTCTCTCTCCCTCTCTCTCTCTCTCTCTTTCTCTCTTCCCCTCTTGTTTTCTCTCACCCTCTCACTCTCTCTTTCTCTTTCCCTCTTCCTCTCCCTCTTTTTCACTCATTTTCTCACTTATCTCTTTATCTTTTTCCAGCATCGTTTCCAGCTTACACTGTAGTTTAAATCTTAATAAAAGCGTTCAACCCCAGCCTCCCCTTTTAAACATTTCTTTCCTTTACCGCTTTATCTCAATTAATATGATTCTGGTTTTAATTTTCAGGTATATTCATTTGGGTCTCTCTCTCTCTCTTCCTCCCTCTCTCTCTTCCCCCCTCTCTCAATTTCTCTCTCGCTTTCTCTTACTCTTTCCCTCTTCCCCTCTCTCTCTCTCTCTCTCTCTCTCCCCCCTCTCTCTTTCTCTCTTCCTCCCCCCTCTCTCTCTCAATCTCTCTCTCGCTTTCTCTCTCTTGACAAAGCACGTCCATCTTTGTATTGCTCAGTTTTAAAGTGGTACATTTTTTGGGTTCTAGCGATAGTTCCAAATTTTTGTGTGGAGTTGGTGGATTCTTTAAGTGATAAAGTGTGTTCTGTGATATAAATCACAATTGTGAGTGATCTGTGCTGTGAGTTTCGGTGTTTTATTTTTTGGTGACTCTCAAAGTGAGGTTAGGCTGGTAAAGGCCTATAGTGGTTATAGTCACCGAAATATTGGCAGTCAAGACAAGCACTGCGAATAATGGCGCCAAACAAAAAGCAGGAGCAGAAGACAGACGACATAAACAGTGAGGAATACAAGAGGTTAAGTGCCAGCATATTTGAACTGAAAACTCTTGTGCAATCAATTAAGGAAAGCCAGCAAGAATGCAACAAGAGTCAAGAGCATATATCTAATGAATATGATGTAATTTCCGAGTCGCAGAAGGACATTCTTGCTCAACTGAAATTAATGCAACAGAAGGTTGACCGGCTGACTACTGCTTGTGAGCTCAAAGACAAGGAAATATCCTCTCTGAAGCAGAGGGTAATTCAGCTCGAAAACCATTCTAGGCGGCGTAACATTGAAATTCATGGTGTCATCGAGAAACCTGATGAGAATACTGAAACTATTGTCTCCAAGGTGGCTGCCAAATCGGGTGTGCTCCTGCTTCCTTCTGATATTCAAGCTGTGCATCGCGTTCCAACACGAGTGGAGGGTCGACCCAGGCCCATTATTGCTGAACTCTCTTCTCGGAAACTTAGAGAAGAAATGGTGTCTTCCAAAGCCCATATTTACAATGAGGATATTATTGGTGACAAAGAAGGTGGAAAAATACTTGTGTATCCTCAGATCAGCCCGGAATTAAAAACTCTGAGATGGAAAGCCAAACAAAGGGCAAAAGAGGTTCATTGGAAATTTGTTTGGTTAAAGGACGGTGTACTTCTGGCCAAAAAATCTGAAGATGCTAGAACCACGCTTAGAATTTTTTCTGAGTTAGATTTGGCTAAAATGTGTTGATTTTTTTTTTTAATGTGTTTTTGTGTCTTGTTTGTAATTAATAATGGCTAAATTTGATATGTTAAATTGTTACCTCAAGTCAATATCAAGAAGACATAAATCTCATTTGAAAATTGCTCATATTAACGCCCAATCCTTAAATGACTCTGTACATTTTATTGAATTTAATAATGTTTTCTGTGATAGTCAATTCGATATTGTTGCTGTAAGTGAAACTTTTTTTCATGACTCAAGTAAAATAGATATACCCAACTATAATATTTTTCATGTAAATAGATTTAATAGAAATGGAGGTGGTGTCGCTGTATATGTTTCAGATGGATTGCGACGTGTCTTAACAACAAAAGCCTATTTACGGAGTGCCGTTTACACAAAAGCCTATCTAAAAAGTGTCGTTTTCACAATGTTGTAACTGACATTTTTGGCGAAAATGAGTCATGAGTGATTTCGTCGTTTTGATACCCATCTGAACCCGTAAAAAATATAATTTCATCGATATTATGAGCCTAAAGCCTATTTTTATGGAGTTATACATGTATCGTATCTGCAGAGTACACTCGTATGTCCCGCGCACAGTATCGTATCTACCGAAGCTCCGCGCCGCCGGCTCCCCGCGCCACGCGCGACGCAGCGAGCCAGGTAGGCGGTCTAGCGGCGTAGCGGCAGCGGCAGGTAGTTGGCCTAGCTTGTTTGCGGCTTTGTTTAAAAAAAATATGTAAATATAGCTTTTAATTTCAGGAAAATGAGAGGAGAAAACAAGTGCGTGGCGGGTTGGCCTACCCAAAGTGTCGCAGGCGCTGTCATCAGCTCCACCGGTGTAGTGGGAGTGGGGGCACCTTACTCTTCAATTGCATTCATCCTGTAAAACGTTGCATGTCAGTGCTGACCGGGAACATTCAAATGACGTAACAGAGTAGATAGGTACACGAAGTCATCTATTCGCGTTTTCCTAAGTACCAGACTAGGTAGATGTACGCCAGACCACGTCTCGCGTAACAGGCTTCGCGATATCTCGCGAAACACTGTTACGCTGCGACGCGCCTGCGTACATCTACCTAGGCCTGCGGCGCTTTCTGTAAAACTTAGGATGCCATAATTTCGAAAATTATTTGAACCCTTGTCGTCAAATCGGGGAAGGCCATTAAATTGCACTCGAAGGGACCGTTCTGTCCCGAAAAGGTAGTTTGGGATTGTCAGAACTTTTGAGTTATGCCCTTGCTGACTGGTTCAAGAACGATTCGAGAAACAAAACAGTGGGCACTATTGAATTGCACTCGTGCAGACGGTTCCGGCGATATGCCGGTCTGTTGGGCGCAAATCTGATTAATACACTAGTAACGGGCATATTGGCGACTTCTGGTCCAAATTCAACGCTCTACCAGCAAAACGGTAAGAGATACGGCCAAACGGACGAAATTTCCGCCCAGAGGGTCTTAACTCGTCAAAATACCCTGGAAACGACACCCAACATGCAATTTGAGGAGTTTTCGCCCTTGAGTCACGCTGTAGCGGCTAAACGGTTAGAGATACGGCCAAACGGACGAAATTTTCGTCTAGAGGGCCGCAACTCGTCGAGTTACCCCTTAGGACACTGTATAAAAATATTTATTTGATAAATTATTTTTTTCGAAAATTTAAACTAATTTATAACGGTGTCAATTTTTGAGCTAGAATGCCCATTTACGAACTCGTCCGAGGTATTTATGTAAAGAAGCTACTGTAAAAATCTCAGGTGGATATCTCAACTCGTTCTCGAGTTATCGTGCGTACAGACAAACAGACAAACAAACAGACAGACAAACAGACAGACAGGAGCCAAATCCGATCAGTGAAGTAATAGGCTTCGCTATCGCTCAGCCAATGATCGCCGGGCCGTTCTAAGCACACCGAAAAAATCCCTAGGGTCTACACTTTCAATATTGACAGCTAAAAGCTATGTAGAATGTTTACCAGAGTTGATATAGAGCCTTAAACATTCATCTCTCTGTATCTCGAAACAGGCTTTCTGCAGATACGACATTGTGAAAACGAAACTTTGTAGATAGGCTCTTGTGTAAACGGCACTCCGTAGATAGGCTTTTGTGTAAACGGCACTCCGTAGATAGGCTTTTGTTGGCTGAGCGAAGCGAAGCCTATTACGCGACTGGTACGCCACTGGAGTGCTAAAAAAGTTCAATTTCCGTCTGTGTGTGTGTCCGTGTGTGTGTCTGTGTGTGTGTCTGTGTGTCTGTCTGTTCTCGCGATAACTCGAGAAAGAGTTGAGATATCGAGTTAAAACTTTTACTGTAGCTTCTTGGCCTAAAAAGCTCGGTCGAGCTCGAAAATGAGCACTCTAGCCCAAAAATTGATACTGTTAAAAAATGATTTACATTTTCAAAAAAAAAATAATTGAAAACAAATATTTTTTACAGTGTCCTAAGGGGTAACTCGGCGAGTTCCGATCTTTGGGCGAAAATTTCGTCCGTTTGGCCGTATCTCTGACCGTTTAGCCGCTACAGCATGTTTTATGGGCGAATAGTCCTGAAAATGCATGCTTGGTGTCGTTTCCGGGGTATTTCGACGGGGTGCGACCCTCTGGGCGGAAATTTCGTCCGTTTGGCCGTATCTCGCACCGTTAAGCCGCTGCAGCGTCAAATTTCGACAAAAAGTCCACAATATACGCTTAGAGTTGTATATTTCTCAGATTTTCGCTTAACACAGATTTGCATATCGCCGGAACCGTCTGCACGAGTGAAATTTAATTGCGCTTACTGTTTCGTTACTCGAAGCGTTTTTTTCGGGCATCCTTTTCCATACTGACAGCGCCGCAGGCCTAGGTAGATGTACGCAGGCGCGTCGCAGCGTAACAGTGTTGCGCGAAATATCGCGAAGCCTGTTACGCGAGACGTGGTCTGGCGTACATCTACCTAGTGTAAACGGGACTCCGTAAATAGGCTTTTGTTGTTAGGACACGTTGGTTGGTAGCAAGGGTTCCTGCTTCATCGGATGGTGAAACCTTAAAACCTGAATTTGAGCCATGAAGCGGAAGAAGAGGATAAGTCGACTTAACTCCATGACCTCTTTTTGGTCTCTCAGAGCTGTTTGGTGCATCGAAAGTACCTGAAGTCACCTTGGAGAGTTGTATGGGAGTACAAGTTAACTTCTCAAGGTGACTTCACTTACTTTCGATGCATCAAACAGCTCTGAGAGACCAGAAAGAGGTCATGGAGTGAAGTCGACTTATCCCCTTCTTCCGCTTCACGGCTCATTTATAATACTGGAAGTGCAATGTTTATCTAACAAAATTCTTTTTGCTTGTGTTTACAGGCCCCCTAAGGTTGGATTTATGGATAGTTTCGTTGATGTTATGTCTGACCTTGTGCCACAGTACAAATATGCAATCTTGTGTGGTGATCTCAATGCTGGTTTTGGCCGCAATACTTTTTACACAAGTAATGTTCAAGAATGTCTCGACCTTTGTAACCTAACACCTATTCCTCTAGGACCAACTTATCATACACAATTGTGTGATTCTACTTTGGATGTCATCGCTAGTAATTTTAATGAGCTCATTATTGATTATGGTCAGACGGTTGCCCCTGAATTTTCCAATCATGATTTGATATATGCAGTTGTCGACTTACAAGTAAGTAAACCAGAGAAGAAATTTATTCAATTCAGGGATTATAAGAGAATCGATATCCAATCTCTTAAAAATGAGGCTGCACTAATTTCCTGGTCTGATGTTTACAATGTGAACACAATTGATGAGAAAATTGATATTTTTAATACAACGGTGAATAATCTTATGGATAAACATGCACCCTTAAAGACAATTTCAATTAAATACTGTAATCCTCCTTGGTTTAATGAGGATTTGCCTTCTATGATATTACAGCGTAACTAGGTAGATGTACTATCAGTCTGAAAAGTTACCGGGGAGTACTGCGAATAGGGCTGGCCAGAATAGTCTCGCACGGGTCGCGTTTTTGCGCACCTAGCGGCAGCGGACTACCAAGATGGCGGCGCTTTCTCCACCTCGCATATTTGACAAGCATTTTAAGCTAAAACATTTCATAATCGTTGTGTTTTAGATTAAAATAACAAACATATTGCTTGCAGAAGGCGATAGAAATCATCCCCGGCGCCGAAACTAACACCGATTGCAGGATGTGGACAGATAAATATCCGGACTGGGTTAGCCGGCCAGCTCCAAGACTTTTGGTGCTGCCGTCACAATTTCTCATACCCCGCGATCGGTGCGAAATTCAAACGGACCGCAACTCTGACAGCCGTCGTCGACAGCGGATAAGTCTCTTATTAGTACGACGGGTAAAAAGGCCTCCCTACTGATTTCAAATGCCGCATATGCTAGGCTAAATTCGTAATGCACCCCCTGAATTACGGAACTGATATATGTAGTCAGATTTCCGCAATCACTAAATTACTTGCAGAGGCGACACTCAATTTATGCAAACGAAAGCATGCCAAAACATAGTTTTTTTCCCCCATCTATTTCTTTCTATTTGTCTTTGTTTCCCTGTGTTTTCTTTTAGTTGCGTTCCCGTCCTACAGGCGGGAAATTATTTTTGTGCAGGGGAAGAAGGAAATTATAACGCCAGTGGATTAATAATACGAAAGCAATTTTATTAACAGTTCATTCAGCGACATGAGCAAAGCCTGAAAACAAAATTTCAATCTAAGGCTAAACTGTCTATGAATTAATCCTTGCGACCGAAAACATTAACATGGATCTTCGTCACGATCAGTTCATTCACATCCAGGCTGTATGAAGTGAATGAGCAAATATCAAAGAGAATACAAACAGTCACACTAATTACGACTTACAAGAAAAAAGCCTGCCTACCAATATGCAAGAAAAGTAATGCGGTGCGTAGTGTTAAATTAAAACAAACGCATGTTACTCTCGACACTTTTGTAGGTGGGTTTACGCACCACTTGCAGTCGGAAAGACATTTTAATTTACGTCTTTGAAAATCAGAAACCCAACAACAACCCGCCCCCAAAAATACCAGAAAAGTAATGCAGTGCGTAATGTTATATAAAAACATACGCATGTTTTACTGAACACTTTTGAAGGTGGGTTTGCGCACCAATCGTTGTCAGGAAGACAACATTTTTGTTCACGTATTCAATTTACTAAAATCTAAGAAAAACCTGCCCACAAAAATGTAACGAAAGTAAGGCGGTGCGTAGTGTTACATAAAAACATACGCATGCTACTCTTGACTCTTTGGAAGGTGGGTTTGCGCTCCACTTGCAGTCGGAAAGACACCATTTTTGTGTGTGTCATTAATTTTTAAACATTTAACAAAAACCCGCCTTCAAAAATACCAGAAAAGAAATACGTTGCGTAGAGTTATAGAAAAACATACGCATGATACTCTGGACATTTTTGAAGCTGGGTTTCCGCACCAATAGTTGTCGAGAAGTCAACATTTGGGTTAACGTCTTTGAAAATAAGAATTAAACAGAAAGAAAAAAAAAACTGCCTGCAAAAATGACACGAGAGTAATACGGTGCGTATCGTTACATAAATTTAAACGCATGTTACTCTCGACACTTTTGTAGGTGAGTTTGCGCCCCAAGTGCTGTCGAGAAGACAACATTTTTGTTCACGTCTTCAATTTACTGAAATCTAAGAAAAACCTGCCCACAAAAATGTAACGAAAGTAAGGCGGTGCGAAGTGTTACATAAAAACAAACGCTCGTTACTCTCGACACTTTTGTAGGAGGGGTTTCGGCCTAATAAGAGTCAGGAAGACAAAATCTTTGTTTAACGTCATTCAAAACAGAAACAGAAATACAACTGAGACCTGCCTTCAAAAATGTCGCGAGCGGAATATGTGCGTAGTGTTACTAAAAAACATACGCATGTTACTCTCGCCACTTTAGAAACAGGAAACAACAGAATTTTAGCCTAAGTCATCTTAAAGAAATACTGGGCTACAAAAATGTTACGAAAGTAATGGAATGCGTAGTGTTACATGAAAACATACGCCCGTTACTCTGGATAATTTTGTAGGAGGGGTTTCGGCCTAATAAGAGGCAGGAAGCCAAAATCATTGTTTAACTTCATGCAAAAACAGAAATACGACTGAAACCTGCCTTTAAAAATGTCACCAGCGGAATAAGTGCGTATTGTTACAAAAAAAAAACATATGCATGTTACTCTCGCCACGTTAAAAAGCGGGTTTTTCTTATCAAAGAAACGGGAAACAACAGAGTTTTAGCCTAAGTAATCGTAAAGAAATACTGGGCTACAAAAATGTTACGAAAGTAATAGAATGCGCAGTCTTACATGAAAACATACGCTCGTTACTCTGGATAATTTTGTAGGAGGGGTTTCGGCCTAATAAGAGGCAGGAAGCCAAAATCATTGTTTAACTTCATGCAAAAACAGAAATACGACTGAAACCTGCCTTCAAAAATGTCGCGAGCGGAATAAGTGCGTATTGTTACAAAAAAACATACGCATGTTACTCTCGCCACGTTTGAAAGCGGGTTTTTCTTATCAAAGAAACTGGAAACAACAGAGTTTTAGCCTAAGTAATCGTAAAGAAATACTGGCCTACAAAAATGTTAGGAAAGTAATGGAATGCGTAGTGTTACATGGAAACATACGCTCGTTACTCTCGATACTTTTGTAGGAGGAGTTTCGGCCTAAGAAGAGGCAGGAAAACAAAATCTTTGTTTAACGTCATTCAAAAACAGAAACACAACAGAAACAGAAACCTGCCTTCAAAAATGTCGCGAGCGGAATAAGTGCGTAGTGTTACAAAAAAACATACGCATGTTACTCTCGCCACTTTTGAGAGCGGGTGTTTCTTATCAAAGAAACTGGCAACAATAGAATTTTAGCTTAAGTCAGCTTAACGAAATACTGGCCTACAAAAATGTTACGAAAGTTTTGGGATGCGTAGTGTTACATCGAAACATACGCTTGTTACTCTCGACACGTTTGTAAGAGGGTTATCGGCCCAAATAAAGTCGGGCAGACACAATTTTTGTTACGAAAAACATTACAGATATACAACGATAACCTACCTACAAAAACGTTCCCAAAGTATTGCGGTGCGTAGACTTTCATGAAAAAATACGCCTCTTACCACGACACTTTTGTAGGCGGATATTTAGCCTAATTGGAGTCAGGAAGAGACCAGTTTTCGTCAATAAATTACAGATATACAAGAAAAAACTGCCTTCAATAACGTGCCGAATGTAATGCGGTGCGTAGTGTTACATGAAAACATACGTCTTATACTCTTGACAATTTTCGACGCGGGCTTCCGTCACAATCGGAGTCGGACAAACGCTATTCTTGTTTATGGCTACAAATTACAGAAATTCATGAAGAACCTGACTTAAATATTCTCGACTGAAAACCGGCGCTGAGTTTTACATGGAAACATGCGCCTTTAACTTTTTTTACTTTTGAAGGTGGTTTTTTCACCCTTATTGGACACGGGAAGAATCCATTTTTTAACGTCATGAAATTACAGAAATACAATTAAAACTTGCCTACAAAAATGCTAGGCAATTAATGCGGTTACGTAAAAATATACGCATGGTTTTCTGAATTATTGGCTGAGCGATAGCGAAGCCTATTACTTCACTGATCCGATTTGGCTCCTGTCTGTCTGTCTGTTTGTCTGTGTAGCTGCTAGCACGATAACTCAAGAACGAGTTCAGATATCGACTTGAAAATTTTACTGAAGCCTCTTGACCTAAAAAGCTCGGACGAGTTCGAATATGGGCACTCTACCTCAAAAATTGACACCGTTAAAAATTAATTTACATTTTCGAAAAAAATAATTTTTAAAATAAATATTTTTTTACAGTGTCCTAAGGGGTAACTCGGCGAGTTGCGACCCTCTGGGCGAAAATTTCGTCCGTTCGGCCGTATCTCTTACCGTTTAGCCGCTACTGCGTGATTAAAGGAAGAAAAGTCCTAAAAATGCATGTTAGGTGTCGTTTCCGAGGTATTTCGACGAGTTGCGATCCTTTGGACGGAAATTTCGTCCGTTTGGCCGTATCTCTTACCGTTTTGCTGTTACAGCGTTAAATTTGGACAAGAAGTCGCCAATACGCGCCTAAAAAGTGTATTAATCAGATCGGCATATCGCCGGAACCGTCTGCACGAGTGCAATTCAATGTTGCCAACTGATTTTTTATTATTAGAATCGTATTTGAACCAGTCAGCAAGGGCATAACTCAAAAGTTCTGACATTTATCGACAAACCCAAACTACCCTTTCCCGTACATTGTCAGAACGGTCCTTTCCAGTGTAATTCAATGGCGTTCTCTGATTTGACAAGGGTTCAAATAAGTTTCGACAATATGGCATCCTAATTTTTTAGACGGAAAGCGCCGCAGGCCTAGGTAGATGTACGCAGGCGCGTCGCAGCGTAACAGTGTTTCGCGAAACATCGCGAAGCCTGTTACGCGAGACGTGGTCTGGCGTACATCTACCTAGTTTAGTCAGTGGGTTGTTGGCCAATGTAACGTAAAGAACACATAACTTTTGGTAAACAAGCACTATTACATCAATACAACAAATACCTGCTTACAAAAATGGCACAACAGTACACTGTTAAATCCCTACAAACAAAATAGTTTGTAAGCTTGCAAAGCATTTGAATGCATTGTATTACAAAGCATTTTGTTTGTAATACAAAACATTTCGCAAATGCATCGCAAGCCACGTAGCAAATGCTTTGCAAGCTACAAAGCAAAAGCTTCGCAAAACAAACAAAATGCTTTTTATTACAAAGCAGCCAAATCCTTCGCAATTGCGAAGCATTTTGTTTGTAATTGCAAGGCATTGCTTTGTAAGGTTTTAACAGTGTAATGTGTGCGGTTAAACGACAACATTGTTGCAATCAATGACGAGAGGCGTGTGTTGAGCAAGATGGCGCAGATCAGGCACTTCCAACATATCACAGTCGGGCGGCGACGCTTGTTAGGAAGGGCGTAGAGTTGCCGACCAGGGCGAGCAGCCCAGTATTTACGGTCCGCACAAGTGCGTCCGCCACACAATCCAAATAATTCGTGGTGCCTAACAGTAACTATTTATGCAGACCGCGTTCTGTAATGTAGAAAAATCACCACTTCATAAGTAGTAGGTAAAGGCCTCAAATTTGGAGAACAAACACGAGAACCGACACGACTGTGCCCGCTGCACGTTCGCCCACAACTGACCCAGCCGCGCTGGAGCGCCGACGGACCGGCGCAGCGCTCTCTCTCGCACACCGACTATCTGTCTGTCTCGCGCGCCTATCGTCTGGTGCAGCCAGTACCGAACACCTCGGCTCGACCAACCTGCAGTCGCGTCATCGTCGCCTTTCACCCCGCCCCCGCCTCCCTGCCAGAGCCCTGGATTGGACAGGCATGTGCGGGCTGCGCCGAGCGAGCGACGCGACGAGCAGCCCAGACCAGAGCCGCGCGCGGCCGTTTCGGCACAGCCCAGCCCAGACGAGAGCCCGCGCTAGGGAGCCCAGCCCAGACCAGAGCCGGCCAGAGGCAGCCCGCGGCAGACCGGCCGGGCTCTCGGGCAGGCTCTGTGAGAGCCGCGCCAGAGACCCCGGCTCTGCCCGGCTGACGGGACGGCCAGCGCTGGGCGGGAGGGCAGCGGGCGGGTGGCGGCAGGCCAGGCACGGCATAGTGCGTGAGGGGGAGGGGGGGGGGTCTGCGACGTTTTCACTGTAATCTGAAGTGCGATAATTTTCATACAATCGGCTGCAAAAATGGCCTTACAGCGATACGCACAAAATATCGCTTCTGAAGAAGTAATACAAAAATTACTGCGCTGAAAGTGTATTTGGTTATGCGTTTAAACGCAATAATGACGGATCGGAAAGAGTGATAATTTCTGCAGCATACGAGCGATAATTTATTTAATGCTGCAAAAAGTATCACATTTACCGACATTTACATTCAATAATGAATACTAAGTGCATTTTTTTATCGCTCGCACAGGAGAATTATTTTGTGTGTAATACTCATGAACTGCTAGTACTGTGAATTTGAGGTCATTATTACATTAGAAATGACAGTGTATTTTTCAACCTAGCCGTCACTGCGAAAAATACATGTAATCATGTAGTTTTGAAATTTCACATTTTTTTTGCTGAGCGTAGCGAAGCACTCTGCTTTACTCCTGAACTGAGCCCCCCCCCCCCGTCCATACCTTTAGGATCTAGGTAGGTATCTTGCTAATAGTATTATTGCTATCTAATATTGCATACAATTTGCATACATAGGTTCTCTCTCGCTCTCTCTCGCTTTCTCTTTCTCTCTCCCCCTCTCTCTCCTCTCCCCCTCTCTCTCTCTCTCTCTCTCTCTCTCTCTCTCTCTCTCTCTCTCTCTCTCTCTCTCTCTCTCTCTCTCTCTCTCCTATGATAGTCTCTAGGGTAGGCAACCCCTCAAAACTGCATGGTATAAAACAGTCATACTAATACAGTGAATAGGAACAAGAAGGGTAAAGGAGAATAAAAATGTAAAACAAAATTAATGAAGTATAGTATTTCATATATTTATATATCATTGTCAAAGCATAGAACAAATTACTAACATATTAATATATAATTGTCGAAGAAATAGAAACAAATTTCCGTTGCCGACAGGTAGGCAAACAGAACATAAATTCTATCATAAATAAAATATATGACAATTCTTTAAGTTCTCTAGGAACTAAAATAATAAAAAACTAATAACAAATAAGAAAAAATCAGTCTGAAAGGAAAGTAAAGATATTAATTTGAAGCTATTAAAAGAATTTAAATAACGTGTTACCCCATAAATACTATACTCGCCTATTATTGCAACAACTCTTCGAGTGTTTTGTTGCGAAGAGCATCACGTAAGGTCATGGTATTATTTACAGTGCTTGGGCGGATCGACGTTCGACGGTCATTGTACAACCGTCCCAGGTCACTGCTACTCGCTCGCTTGGGGCGGAAGAGGATGGTCTAGCCAAAACTCTCTTTGCCAGTTTGGCTAAACCAGGAAAGTTTCTTGTTCCCTGCATATAAAATTATATAGGGTGTATCTTTTCAGTTAAAACAAAAGCATATGATACATAGAGATCGGTAGCCTCCACGCCGGCGAGGTAGGCACCGGCTGGCACTGAGAGTGGCAGGAACCCAGCAGGGAGGCCGCGGGACTAGCGTACAGACAGAAGACCTGTCACTTTCATTTCATCAGTAATTTTGTCACCAAAAGCCCCCCTTGTGACCGGAAATTGGTGACATTCGTCAACGATTCGGTCACCTAGGGGGCATTTAGCGACAAAATTACTGATGAAAAAAGTAGTGAAATGTCTTATGTCTTGGGTCGCAGCTGAAACGGAGACATTTTAAGGTTATTTCCAATAGCACTGTAAGAAATGTTTGTAAGAGATACGGGAAATTTTTTATGAGAAATGTCGCAAAGTTACGATATCGTATTGTAAAATTACTAAATTATAAGGACACTTGGTATCGACTTCTGATTCTTAAACGAGCACAAATAGGCATTCGTAAATTTATGATTCTGATTGTTAAGTTACAAAACCGTTTGTAAATCACAAATTACGAAAAAAGGCGTAAATTTACAAAGATACTTTCCATACAGTAAGCTATGTGCCACTTTTCTCTGGCACTGAGAGATACCTTAACTACATAATAACAAAGTATGTGAGCTTGCTTGCTCCTTCTGGCCCACAAGCAATATTGCGCCTGTAAGTAGGCAAGCTCGCATACACTGAAGGCCCTGTTACACCCGGAATAATTATCTAGCGCAGGATACCTGGGTTTGCCACCACAACAGCAGATCGGAGGTATCCCCGTTACTGCTCTCGGGCATTTCTATATAGGAGTCTACTTCATCTTTTCTCACATCCTTCTTCACCATGAGGTCACCATATAGGTCCTCATCTGAGAGCCTAGCCTTCTTAACTGGGGGAGGAACCGGGGGGTCGGTGTCAGTGTTGTCTACTACAGTAGTGCCATCGAGACCATCCACCTCCAGCCTTCTCCTTACAGCTGCATGAATCTAGACAAAGAAAGCAGTAAGAAAAGCAAAGATAAGGTGCGAATGGTGAAGACACTGTGAGAAATAGTTGTAGGTTTACGAGAAAATTAAAATTGCAGTATGAAATCGTAAAACTACAAGCACTTCTTGAGATTCAACTACAAGCAAGATTGGGTTTTCGTAAATTTACAGCATACTCCGCAAATCGTAACTCACAAAATATATCGTAAAACTACAAAGATATTTTTCACAGTGGACAAAGTACTCTCCGCAAACGCAAGTGTGATAGCTAATACTGAAAAACATCTATGGTCTCACACTTGGCTTTATAGAGCAAAGAGCGTGCAATAGGGAATCATGGAAAATGTTAAATCAAGTTATGGTGCAGCTCTGGTTTGAACCAGCACCAACGCTAGCGCCGTCTTAAAACAGATACGTATCTTAACTTGATTTAACTAAACAGTGAGAAAGAGAAAGGGAAAGAGAGGTGAAGTGAAAAACGATGTTGAGTCAATGTTTTGCAGAAAAGTTAAGTAAGAAAAACGTGGATTAGGGGTACCGAGGGTATCTGAGCGGACTCTGCAGTGTTACAAGTTTGCCTATCCTCTGCACTCGTAAGTCACTGCGATCTCTGTTCTGATACACCGTTATATCACCCACAGGATTGGGAGTACGCGGCGGAAAATGTTATGGAGAAAGAAAATTAAAATCATGGAAAAATAAAAACAATACTAAAGGGCTATAACAAAACTAAAAGTAAAAAAAAAATTAAAAATTAAAAAAAAATCCAAGTTACTGGTAAATTAAAATTGTTTTACAAAACTAGTATATGCGCTATATCCGCTGAATTTAAGTAGTAAAAGGAAGCATTACCTGTTGCCGTTCTTCCTCATCATAACCGCGCAACCATTTGGTGCGGGGGTGCAGAAAAGTTGCAATCTTGTGATCATCCTTTATAAGCACCTTACACAACAGCAGGCAGTAAGCTTTGGCCCTTATATGGCCCATGACTTCGCTGTCTTCCAGCCTTGGCATACAGTGCTGCATCAGTTTTTCAAGTGACAGAGTGGCATATGGGAGGGAAGGGTATTCCTGTCCCTGCAGCTTGTCCGTATGCAAGGCAAAGGGGTGAAGGAAGTCCACAAGATCATTCACCAGAACTTTATCAATCTTGTCCACATCAGGGATAGTCGACTTTTCACTATCCTTCCTATTTTTTGGTTGTGGAGGAAGCTTTGCCTTGATCTGCAAGAATAAATAACGAAGTATTTCTAGAATTCCAGTGTAAAGACTGCACATCCAACAGTGTATTAAGTGCGCACAGATAAGTGCATACTTGCAAGCACAAACGTATATGTTTGTACTTGCCATAGTACACACATATAGGAGCGTACGTTCCGATATTCACACACATGTTTATTTGTGTGCTTTACCTTAACGTACACTTATTTAAGTGTGAACTATGGCACGCATGTCTACTGCACTATGGCAAGTATACTCGTCTGCTTGCGAGCACACACTTAATATGTGTGTACTAAGTACACATTTCGGATTGCAGTGTAACATAACTCGTTACATTTTTAACTAAAATGAAAATGCGTTTGTGTTTGGAGTGAAAATCTTACGTCGTCCCACTGGTCTTTTAAGGAATTCAGCATTTCCAGGTTCGAGTTCCACCTCGTGGACACCTCCTGCTTGGGAGTGGTTACAAGTTTGGCGCTTATACCAGATTTCTTTAGATATGTCACTAATTCCTTGCACTGATGTAGTAGGAGGGCGGCTTTCATAGGAACCATTTCCTCTCTAGCTTTCTCCTTAAGCTTTGATACCATAGGGGAGTCGTCATCGCAGGGACTGTTTTACAAGTCAACAAGAAAAGTATCTCTGTTAGAAAACTACAAACCTAACAGTGTTCTTAGTACACAGATATAAGTGTGTACTTGTACCATAGTAAACACCTACATAGGCGTGTACCGAGTGTTACTTTGAATGCGGGCTCGTCTACCCCATTCGCGCGTAAGGCCCCAATGGCACACTGTTACGCATTCTAAGAAAAACCCAGTACTTGCGATAATACACTTATAGAAGTGTGCACTTGCCGTAGTACACACTTATATGTATGTACTTGCCGTAGTACACACTTATATGTGTGTACTTTGTACACTGTTGGGTTTGCAGTGAAGGTTTTTACAGACAGGTTGAATCACGGATCACGTACACTGTTAAACCAAGTGTTCAACTGTTCAACACTTGTATGTGTGCAACTTCCAGCCTAACACGCACAAGTGTGCAGCTCGGCAGTTGTGCAATTTCACGTGTTTAACTCGCCAGCTGTGCACTTGTAAGTGTTCAACTCAACAGTTGTGCATTTGCAAGTGTTCAACTGCCCCGTGCAACACTATCCTTGTTGAACACTTGCAAGTGCACAACTGTTGAGTTGAACACCTAGAAGTGTAAAACTGGCGAGTTAACACGTGAAATTGCACAATTGCCGATTGCGCACTTGCACGTGCTAGGTTGGAATTTGCACACATACAAGTGTTGAACAGTTGA
Source organism: Frankliniella intonsa (assembly GCA_033675135.1). NCBI lineage: Eukaryota > Metazoa > Arthropoda > Insecta > Thysanoptera > Thripidae > Frankliniella > Frankliniella intonsa. The sequence continues at coordinate 32,628 of JAWJED010000043.1, read as the reverse complement.
ACACTTGGCTTAACAGTGTAACTCTTTGTGTTTCTCGAGTACCACATCCATATTGTAGGTGGGTTGCCTATCCATTAAGCGCTGGAATACGCCGATGTCCGAGTCCGAAACAACAGGCTCGGCAAACCAACCCACTGAACGCCTGAAGGCGGTTGTGGCACTGAGGAACTACACTCACCCTAACTGTATTTGTATGTTTTTGAGGACAAAGTTTATCAATCAAATTTACTCGTTGCAATTTATGTAAAAAATGTTTGTACATTTGTAAGCATGAAAAACCGCAATTTTAGGCACCAACTTCTAGAAACGAAAGTGCTTAACTTTGTGCCGATAAAACCTACACATGCAGTTAGTGTGCATGTGCATGACCTGTGCGGACCTGTGGGCGGTAGGCGCATTCTTAAGAGATAATAATTGTGGTACGATACTGTGAATGGTACCTGAAATGTTCCAGAAGTTTGGGAACCTTTCCACATGAAATTCCGGCTGATTTTTCTCTACTGCCAGCAAGGTCAAGAGGAGCCAGAAAGAAGCAGAGGTCTACATCATCATATGTTTCCACATCATCAAGAACTGCAGGAGCACTGCCACCGAGGTCTTTAGCTACCTATGGAAAAAATAAAGAAATTATGGTACCTGTACTGTAATATGAAGGTGTGAAAAATAATTTTCGCACAGTATGCAGTGATAATGAGCAAGAAAAAGATTCCCCTGAGTGTGTGTGGGAGTGCTTAAAAAATATTATCGCTGTAATGTGACATTCAGATTTGCACTTAAATGTAATACTGACTGCTTAAAAAGTGCTATATATTGCAAGACTGTAGTCTTCACATTTCAGAAAAATGTATATGAGATTTATCACATTTAGCTGCAAAAACGAATGTCAATTTACCGCTATAATTTTTTTCTATCCCTCCCACAGGTGCACTAAATTTGAAGGCATTACCGGGTATAAAGCTCTACGATTATTGTAATTCTATACGTACCACTTGTTTGAAATCTAATATATTCCTTAACATTGGAATATGTCCCTGGCTCTGAAGGTTCGATACCTTCAGGGTGTTGGGTTTGAGAAGAGCGTGATTGTTAGGGAGGGCGACCCGTGTTTTCTTAATCCATTGATTGCCCTTTTCAATGATGTTAGCTGCTTCGGGACAAGATTCCAGACAGCTGTCAATGAGTACGGCGTACTTTACCTCCAAAGCAGTGCTCAAGACAATGTTAAGTGCATGAGCCATGCAGTATAGCCTATCGATATCAGAGAGTTCTAATGCCTTCCTGATGTCCCCCCCATTGTCTGTCACAAATTTCTACTTCTGAACCTGATCAGCCAAAAGTCCCACCTCTTCGCACTTTTTAAACAAAAATTTTTTGAGGTTTTCCGCTGAAGTCGACTCATCATTTGGTAGCGGAAGAGTAAACAGCAGCCGGTTTTGGAGATGCCACTCGCGGATGTAATGAAGCGTCATCACAAGATAGTGTAGCTGGCTATGTTTCTCCGTCCAGCAGTCAGCGGTGGCCGCTACTCTACCTTCGTCGCCAGGGACACCTCATTAATAACTTCTTCTCTAGCTCGGTCTGCCTCTTTTTTTAGGTGTTCCGAGACAGTGGACGGATGTGGCATTAATTGCGAGGCATCAAGCCGCCCCTCCCCTGCGTACATGTACTGCAAATCCATGGCTTTTTGAATCAATAGCTGCAGGCCGAGATCTGCCATTGGTTCCGGTGCTTTCAGCCCATAGGCACAAAACCTAACTGCAGTTGCAGTAAACTGCACTTTTGCTGCATGAGGTGGACTTACAGTGGCGGGGAGAGACAAGCTCGTGCTAGCTCCATCAACACTCTGAAAATTTATAAACTTTGTATATAATTTCATTCATTTTTCTAACAGTATGCGGGTTTGCCTACCCGCGCGCACCGCAAATCGCCGTGGTCGTAGTCCCTTGGGTAGGCAGACCAGCAACACTGTTACGAGATTCTCTGAAAAGCCCGTTACAATTGGGACAGCGGGCGTGAGCGAGAGCAGGAGGAGGCGATCCTGCAGGCTCTCTCTCTCGCACGAGTTCCAGAAAGCCGGTGGGTCAAAGCGAAGCAAATGAAGTTTGGTGGAATTATTTTTGCGATACGAACCACACAGCCCGAATCGTGGCTAGAACAAAATCACCGTGATCAGCCGGGGCCAAAAATTACCCGTCTTTCTGGAACTCGTGCGAGAGAGAGAGCCTGCAGGATCGCCTCCTCCCGCTCTCGCTCACGCCCGCTGTCCCAATTGTACCGGGCTTTTCAGAGAACCCGTCCCGTAACAGTGTTGCGGGTCTGCCTACCCAAGGGACCACGGCGTTTTGCGGCGGGCGCGGGTAGGCAAGCCCGCGTACTGTTACGTTTTTTCCTGACAAATAGTGTTGCCTGATAAAAAGGCCAAAATTGCCTATGTGGAGCGGGTGGTATCAACGCCTGCTTACCTGGCAAACTCTCTCCACAGGACAGTTTACTTTGCTTTGTAGGCAAGCGTTGATATCGCTCGCTTCATACAGGTGTATCGTGGGCAAGTTTTGCCTACTTTTCAGGCAACACTGCTGAAAAATCCGTTATATACCGAATAAATCCACTGTAAAAGATAGCTTATTAGATTTACCTCGCCGTTATCGACGGTAGTTGAAGGAATAGTTTTACAATTCTCGTCTGTGTGGCGCTTGAGATTTCTGACACCATTGGCCCTCTCTTTGAACGTCAGAACCTTTTTACATTTCATGCATTGTGCCGCATTTAGGATTTGGCCGTCGCGTTTTTTAATAACCCTCCAACTGTTCCACAACGGACCGACATCAGTGTTAGGTTTGAGAGAGGCCATCGTCACAAGGACAGCTTCACGATTTTGAAGTAATTTAGATGCCTCTGCACACAGTGCCAGGGCCTCTTTGCGACTGTGTGCTGACTCGGCAGCTCCTCCTTTTACCGTATCCAGGTCCTGCTGCACACTGCGTGGCGCACGGAGGAGGGTGCCAAGGCCGGCTTCGACACCTGGAAGGCGGCGTTCGAGGCGCGCGTCCCCCCTGAGCTCGTCCCCATGGAGGCCATGGAGGCCGCCGTGGCGGAGGCAGCGGCAGAGCTCGCCGACGAGGAGGCTCAGTTTGAGCAGCCAGAGCAACCTGAGGCTGAGGCTGACGCCATGGAGGAGTGGATGGCTGTGGCCAGGATGGGTCCGAACGGGCAGGCTGAGAGAGTGGTGCTCGGCAGGCGGGACATGGATCTGGCCTTCGACTGGCACCAGTCCGATGGGGCTTACGGAGACATCAACACCCTACGCCACTTCATCCGCACTCAGAAGGCCCTACATGTTCAGCCGGATGAGGAAATCGTGGTGGACGATGTCGCCTACACCCCCGAGCAGCAGGGCCTCATCAACTTGGTCCAGAACCAGATTACTGCGCTCCGCAACGCGGCGGCTCCCCGCGGACGCGATCAGCTACCAAAGCGTATTCAGATCCAAGGTAAGGCCGGCTGCGGTAAGACCACGGTTATCAAAAAAGTGGTGCAAATGATTCGAACGCAGTTAGGCCCTAAGGCGGCCAAGCTGATGGCGCCGACAGGTACTGCTGCTAATGTGCTTGGTATGCAGTGTTCCACCATTCATTCTGCATGCAAACTCCGACCTCGGGAGCTGTACAAGCCCCTCGAAGGCGACAGGTTGCGCAAGTTGCAGGAGGAATGGCAGGATGTCTCATTCGTTTTCATTGATGAGTGCTCAATGATTGGTTGCAAACTTCTCGGACTGCTCGAGAAGCGATTGCGTGAGGCTAAACCTCACTGTGATGAGGTGTTTGGTGGTGTTCACGTTTTCCTTATAGGTGACGTGCGACAACTTCCGTGTGTTGGGGACTCGCCGCTCTACTCCACCAAGCAGTTGCAGGGCGAGGCCGCGCACGGCAAAATGGTCTACAGGACTTTCACTAAGTCTTTTATTTTGTCTGTTTCTCAGCGACAAGCCGACCCTACATTCCGTGACGCACTCGACCGACTGAGTGTCGGCACCACCACTGTGGCAGACTACGCCAGGTTCGGTGAGCGCTTCAAACTTAACGTCCCGGCCGCCGAGCGTGAGGAGTTTAAGGAGGCGACGCGCCTGTACACGACGCGTGATGAGGTGGCCGCCCACAACATCGCGAAACTGCAGGAGCTGAACAGTCCTGTGGCGCGACTGCCCGCACGGCACAGTAACGCGACGGCCACGCGCGGGTCTGCTGACGACGCGGCGGGCCTGGAGCCCATCGTGTACCTGGCCAAGGGGGCGAGGGTCATGCTGCGCAGCAACATGTGGCTCGAGGTGGGTCTCGTGAACGGCGCCACGGGCACCGTGCAGGACATCGTCTACGAGCCTGGCCGAGCCCAGCCCGAGGACCTCCCCGCCGTGGTCATGGTCCGGTTCGATAACTACACCGGCCCGACGGTGGCAGACGGCTTGGTGCCAGTGCCCACGGAGGTGCACACGTGGGAGCACGATAAGGTCGCCTGCAGCCGAGAGCAGGTGCCGCTGTGCTTAGCCTGGGCCATCACCGTGCACAAGTCGCAAGGCCTCACTCTGGATCGCGCCGTGATCAGTGTTGGCCTCAGGGACTTTGCAGTGGGTTTGATGTACGTTGCAATGTCCCGTGTCAAAGCCTGGGCGGGACTCGTAATCGATCCCGAGTTTGACTTGAACCGAGTCTTAGACATTAAAAATAGTCCCGGATTCCGTGCTCGAGAAACTGGCTTCCGGGACATCATCAGGAGAAGTCGTTAAGTTCAGTAAAACAAGTTCGGCCCGCTATGCGGTGCTCTGAAAACACCGGCCTGCTTACGCGGTGCTGTAAAACAAGTAATTCGTACGTCGGCCCGCTGTGCGGTGCTCTGAAAACACCGGCCTGCTTACGCGGTGCTGTAAAACAAGTAATTCGTACGTCGGCCCGCTGTGCGGTGCTCTGAAAACACCGGCCTGCTTACGCGGTGCTGTAAAACAAGTAATTCGTACGTCGGCCCGCTGTGCGGTGCTCTGAAAACACCGGCCTGCTTACGCGGTGCTGTAAAACAAGTAATTCGTACGTCGGCCCGCTGTGCGGTGCTCTGAAAACACCGGCCTGCTTACGCGGTGCTGTAAAACAAGTAATTCGTACGTCGGCCCGCTGTGCGGTGCTCTGAAAACACCGGCCTGCTTACGCGGTGCTGTAAAACAAGTAATTCGTACGTCGGCCCGCTGTGCGGTGCTCTGAATACTTTGATTTAAAAAAAATCCCTGTTTCTTAGTGTAGAGCCACCCTTATAGAAAATGTATATGTGCTTTAAACTTAAAGTTTATAAACTAAAAATTTATAAATTTTAAGTTTTTTCATGTACGATGGAATTTCCTTTGTTTGTTTAAATTAAAACTAGGTAGATGTACGCCAGACCACGTCTCGCGTAACAGGCTTCGCGATATTTCGCGAAACACTGTTACGCTGCGACGCGCCTGCGTACATCTACCTAGGCCTGCGGCGCTGTCATTATGGGTTAGGATGCAATCAAAAATACGCTTTGAGTAACGAAACAGTAGGCGCAAGTAAATTTCACTCGTGCAGACGGTTCCGGCGATATGCTAGTCTGTGATAAGCGAAAATCTGAGAAATACTCAACTCTAAGCGTATATTAAGGACTTTTTGTCGAAATTAGACGCTGCAGCGGCTTAACGGTGCGAGATACGGCCAAACGGACAAAATTTCCGGCCATAGGGTCGCAACTCGTCGATATACCCCGGGAACGACACCCAACATGCCTTTTGAGAACTTTTCGCCCTGAAGTCACGCAGTAGCGGCTAAACCGTAAGAGATACGGCCAAACGGACGAAATTTTCGCCCAAAGGGTCGCAACTCGCCGAGTTACCCCTTAGGACACTGTGAAAAAATATTTATTTTTAAAATTATATTTTTCAAAAACGTAAATTAATTTTTAACGGTGTCAATTTTTGAGCTAGAATGCCCATTTTCGAACTCGACCGAGCTTTTTGGGCAAAGAAGCTACAGTAAAAATTTCAACTCGATATCTCAACTCGTTCTCGAGTTATCGTGCGGACAGACACACAGACACACAGACAAACATTGAACTTTTTTAGCACTCCAGTGGCGTAATAGGCTTCGCTTCGCTCAGCCAATCAGGACGTTTGAGTAATGCCCTTGCTGACTGGTTCAGATACGAATCGAGGATCAAAACAGTGGCTGCTATAGAATTGCACTCGTGCAGACGGTTCCGGCGATATGCCAGTCTGATGGGCGCAAATCTGATTAATACACCATTTGCGGGCATATTGGCAACTTCTTGTCCAAATTGAACGCTCTAACAGCAAAACGGTAAGAGATACGGCGAAATGGACGACATTTCTGTCCAGAGGACCCTAACTTGTCAAAATACCCCGGAAACGTTACCCAACACGCAATTTGAGGACTTTTCGCCCTGAAGTCACGCTGTAGCGGCTAAACGGTATGAGATACGGCGAAACGGACGAAATTTTCGCCCAAAGGGTCGCAACTTGTCGAAGTACCTCGGAAACGACACCCAACATGCATTTTTAGGACTGTTCTTCCTTTAGTCACGCAGTAGCGGCTAAACGGTACGAGATACGGCCAAACAGACGAAATTTTCGCCCAGAGGGCCGCAACTCACCGAGTTACCCCTTAGAGCACTGTAAAAAAATATTTATTATCAAAATTATTTTTTTACGAAAATGTAAATTAATTTTTTACGGTGTCAATTTTCGACCTAGAATGCCCATTTTCGAACTCATCCGAGGTATTCAGGCCAAGAAGCTACAGTAAAAATTTCAAGTCGATATCTCTACTCGTTCTCGAGTTATCGTGCGGACAGACAGACAAACAGACAGACAGACAAACAGACAGACAGACAAACAGACAGGAGCCAAATCCGATCAGTGAAGTAATAGGCTTCGCTATCGCTCAGCCAATAAAGTTCAACCGTCTTCTTTTTTCGTATTATTTAAAACACACAAATTATTACAACTTCCATAAACATTGCGGTCAGTTGGTAACACTTTCGACGGCAGAGCGGAGGCGGTCTAGTCTAGTCACTCTCGCAGTTCTGGCAGTTGAGCTTAGTTTGTTGAGAGAGATTTTGCTGACTAAACTTCCTTGCAAGGTAAGCATTGTATTGTATAATCATATCCGTATCTTGAAACAAATTTCCGGAATAACAATTTCTCTCGTTTCTTTAGATGTCCGACGAAAAAGCCCTTTTGATGGCTGTCCCGCTGGACGATTGTGGGCGGGTGTTCCGTAGCATATTGTATGGCGGCCAACCTCAACCGAGGGGATCAGCAGGAGGTCCGCGAAGAGGAGGACGAGGACGGGTGCCAGGTCGTGGAAGGGCGCCAGGACGGGGACAGGCGCCAGGACGGGGACAGGCGCCAGGACGGGGACAGGCGCGAGGACGAGGACCGGCGACAGGACGAGGACGACCTGGGCACGCCGAGCGTCAGCTGCACCGTACTCAAGGTGGGCGCGTTGGCTCTCGACGCTCCCAAGGAGAACCAGTGAGTACAGTTTTAACGTTGCGGAGTGTGACCTGTAGCCAGGAAGCGACCTCACAAGGAGAAGTGGTGGTGGTGGGGAGGGGGAGAGGGGGGAAGGTCAAGGTGTCTGTAGGATTCAACTTGAGCCCCCGTCTGCTAGAATTAATATTGTCAACTCAACTGATTATTTGCTTTCAGGTCGTTCCAATTTTCCACGGGTTTCAGCTGTGTGGGGATAGCATCCTCTCAAGGATGACCCATCTGTGCAGCCCTCCAGTGGGCTGCACTGGCCTCCAGCCTCCAGCCTCCAGCACCTTTTTGCATCAATGTTTAATCTTTACCTCTTCGTTACTTAGTCCAATTCTTGTTAAGCCATAAGTTTTGTAAATATTACTTCTACTTAGTGCAACTAGGCTTATTTCACGGGCGAGGACGCCCTTACCGTCACCTGCCCGACGCAAGAGACAGAGCTGTGCTCTCTCTCTCTCTCTCTCACACCCATCCTCCCCGGTACCGGCACAACCTCAAAGGCGCTGCATAACTTAACTACGCGGGTGGGCTCTCCACCGCCTAGGCAGACGCCAGGTGCAGGGTGAGGTTGGTCTGTGACGGTCGGCCCCCACCCCCAGCCGGGGTGCACTCAGCCTCCCCGGCCGGCGGCCGGCCGGCAGCCAGGGCTGCTGCCGGCGGGCTCACCTGCTCCCGGCATGCACCCTGCGCCCCTATATAACATAAGGGAGCTCTAGGCTCGGGGTGTTAGTCTCCAGCTCCGACTCGTAGCGTAAGGACCTGCTCTGAGCTCGGCTGCGCCACGTAGCGCTGCCCCCCTGTTACTCTGTGACGGAGCCCCCGGGCTCACCCTAAGGTATGTGACTGGCTCTACGAGCCCCAGCACTCTGCCGCCTTCGGGCACCCCTAGCGTACTGTACCTGTTGACTCATTGTCCATGTGTGTGGGACTCATGTGTAGTCCGCCCCTGTGCTAGTGCTCTGTGTGTGTGTACCTGACCTGCTTCCTGTATGTGCGTACTGACTAACCATGATACTGGCCCGCAATACCACTGAACCTGTATATTAATGACCTAACTAATAAACCCCTATTGTATATGAACCACCGTGTGCTGGCTTACACTGTACAGTTCCCCAAGAGCAACGAACCCGTAACCTGATGTGTAATACTGTGTGGACCTGTGCCTCATGTGCAGCTTCGGTCTCCACCTTTAAGCGGTGCAGTGACTCCTCCCCCTGCGCCCTACCTTACGGCGGGTGGCTCCCTCCCAAGTTCGGGGGGATGCCTACCCACTAGGCGCGTGTAAGCTAAGTTGCCTACCCAACTGGTGCACCGACCCCACCGCCCTAGCCCTCGGCGCCCTTGCCACCTCAGCAGCTCCTACCGGCCACTCCCGCCCTCCCCATCCTCGCCCTACCGGAGGGAAGGCCAGCGCGAGGACGGCGGCACGCCTAGCAATCCTTCTATTCATGTTCCCCATACATTAAACCACTCCTCTAATCTTAAAATAAAAAATAAATTTCACGTTCAGGCTAACATGCTCCGTAATATAATTTTAACGGACTTCGCTCAGCTACCCCGTGCGAAACTGTAACGCACGGGCGCCTACGTGATAGTCCGCGTTACTCCCGCCGTTTTCCCGCGACAGGTCGAGTGATCGTGACGACCACAGAGCGTGCGCGGCGCACCTCAAGAGAGTCCAGGCTACTCCCTCCGCTTACCCGCGGTCCGCAGTGAGCGACTGAACCTTACTCGCGCCGATCACCCGCGTTGCCCGGGCGGTCCAGGTCCTACTTGACGAGAGTCCCATCTACTCCCACCGTTTACGCGCGAGTCCCGGGCCGTGCTCTGGGCCTCCTGCCGTGTGCCTGTGCGCTCTGCAGCCGCTCCGGTTTGCACTTAGACAACCATAAATCTTTGAGACAAGCATATAGATACTTCACTGCAAGACCCGCTTAGTCTCGGCGCTAGAGAACCGCTTGTCCCGAGGGCAAGCCTGAAGAACCGCTCAGTCGCCGGGACGCTCTAGAGACCTGCTCAAGTGACGATTTTGGCCATTTTCATGTTATTTACTTTTCCGAATAAAGAAATCACGCTCTTCTTCATGATACAAACCAAATTTCCGTATGTGCTACCAATTTTAAACTGTAACGATGTGTTTGTTTGGTGTAACGGCTAAACGGGCTGAGCGCTGCGTTTAAGGAACGCGCAGATGTTTGAACGCCTGCAAGAAAGACTCAGTTAGCCGCGGCGGCCGCGGCGCGGGCGGCGATGGTGACCGGTCCGTTGCGAGCCGCGCCTGTTCGGCAACTGTTGGCAGGGCTTCTTCACCCTAATCTTATGATTTTCCAATGGGACTGGTTGTACTGCGGCAGATTTCGTAAAGCTGCCGCCTTCGCATAGCATGCGTCCCACACGCTCGAACACCATGTAGTATTCGTAGAAAAAGAAAGGCTAAAACAAAAGTTAAAACACGAAAACTAACCAGACAGCTGACAGTGTATGTTAGTAAAACACAGGAGATCTCTTTACCTTCGACTGCAAATTTCGCGAAATGGGTCGCGTCACCTAATAAGCGGTATAACGGTACAGAACTCAAGTATTCTGACTTTTTTTTTGACCAATCGATAGAGAAATGTACGCAGAATCGTTTCCCGGTTTTCTGAAAACTATATCTTGAACGGCTGATTTGTCCGAGCGCTTCAAACTTTTATTTGCGTCTCCTGAAATGTTTCTCAAACGTCACTTGAGCGGGTCTCTAGAGCGTCCCGACGACTGAGCGGTTCTTGACGCCTACCGCCGGGAGAAGTGGGTCTCTGGAGCGTCCCGACGACTGAGTGGTTCTTCGGGCTTGCCCTTGGGACAAGCGGTTCTCTCCACACGCTAAATTCTTATGAACTTTTTTTTAACTCAATTATACAGAGTTATGCACTTCTACGTACGTGCTGTTCCTCCGTATAAATTTTGTACATAATTACCAACAAATGAGTCAAATTGTGCATAATTACTAACAAAATTATGCATTGAAATTATGCGCAACAGCAGCATGCACACAGAAGTTCATAAAAATTTAGCGTGCAGCAGCGCCGAGACTGAGCGGGTCTTGCAGTGAGATATCGATATGAAAGCGGGATAGGGATAATATTGGAGCAATATTGTTCGACGGGGCGTTAGAATTGGCCGTTATCCTCTGTGTGACGTCGCGGACTTGTACGGTAGGCTCGGGGAAGCCCTCCCAGCGGTTTTGGCCTTTGAACGACCTTTTAAAGGCTAAGGGTTAATATTGGTTCATTTACGTTTAGTGGAGCGTTCGAATTAGCCGATATGCTATGTAGGGCCTTGGGAAGCACCCCAAATGACTTTGACGTTTGTTCGGCCTTCCTACGGCCCAGGGTTAATAATGGTTCATGTAGGTTCAATGGGGCGTTAGAATTGGCCGATAATCTCCAAACGGCGTTGGAAACTTGTTCGGTATGCTCAGGAAAGCCCCAACAGCTACTTTGGCGCTTGTACGGCCTTCCTAGGGCCAAGGGGTAATATTGGTTCGTTTAGGTTCAATGTAGCGTTAGAATTGGCCGATATGTTATGAACGGCCTCGGAGACTCGTCCGGTAGGCTCAAGGAAGCCCCCCGAGTGACTTTGGCGTTTGTACGGCCTTCCTACGGCGCAGGGTGCATATTGGTTCATTTAGGTTTAATGGGGCGTTAGAATTGGCCGATAATCTCCGAACGGCCTTTGGGACCCGTTCGGTATGCTCAGGGAAAGCCCCCGAGCGACTTTGGCGTTTGTACGGCCTTCCTACGGCCCAGGGTTAATTTTGGATCATTTCCGTTCGAAAAGTTGTTCAATGCGAAGGGGATGCGCACCGGGGGCGTTAGGAAGCGTTAAGAAACGCCCCTGAACCCGAAACCACCGCCAAAGTCGCCGAAATCGGTCTCCGTCTAATTTTAGCGCATTTGTTCAAAGTGGGTGAACGGTTGACCGAAAATGTCCAGGGCGGACCTCGGAGACCCGTACGCATGCCGCCCGTGACGGCGGGACCCGGTCAAAAATTCACATGCAATGTCATGTGTACACCCATGTGGTCTCCCATGATGGATCATGTGATATCACATGATACACTTTTCATCACATGTGATTTCACATGAAAAGATTTATTTCACATGAGTCTACATATGTGAATATTTCGACCACATATGACAGATTATGTGCAGATTTCTACCCCATGTGTTAGTTCATGTGAGGCCACACTGAAGGTCACATGAAGCACCACATATGTCGTCATCGATGCATGTGCAACAGGACTGTTAATTTTTGTCACATATATGCCATATATGACACATTTTGATATTCACAAAAGAAATGATTTTACACATACATCGTTTCGCTTGTTACCACATTTGAAATTCTTAGCGTTATACTTAGTCCGCTTTTTGCCGCGGGGTTGACGCTAAAGAGGCGGCATGAGTGCCGCGCCAGTGAGGCAGGCAACCCATCCGTTATTCCCCGGGGCACGCGTGCTCCCTACCCATGCTCTTGCCTCCGCACCGGCTCGGCCAGCACGGATGACCCGCCCCGCTGTGCTGGTACTGCAGGATGGTGCTAGGCATCCTTTGCCCTTCCTCATGTAGTCGTGGCCCCGGGTTGCATTATGCAAGGATTTGAGGCTTGGGGCGTCCCCGCCCATGCAATATTTCGATTCACATACGAGCTACACATAGACGTTTCACATAGGAGTTACCCCATGTACACAGTCAAATGCATGCTTCACATGGCTCTGTCACATACGAACCATACATGACTCGATCACATGGTGCGTGTCATCACATGTGAAACCTTCATGTGATCGAGTCATGTGTTCACATGCAAAATTTGCATGTGACTGCATGTTTGTCACATTGGAGAATTCCATCACATGACCATGTGAACGTCCATGTGAATTTTTGACCGGGGATCGAATTCCGAACATAAAAGTTTTGAAGATTTCCGACCTTTGCCGTAAAAGTCACCGCGCACCTACTTTCCGAGCCCTCCCCATGGGAACAGCATGTCGCATCCACGTCGAATCGACGAAATCTACGTGGACCACGTCGATGAGGATGTATCCACAATATATCCACGAACTTTCCACATAGATTTTAAAGGGAATTTTCTACGTAGAAAAAGAACGAAATTTCTACGTGGATACTTCCTATCCCTATCCACGTTGATCTTTCGCCCTTGTATCCACATAGTTTGTTCAGAGATATATCTACGTAGATTAAAAATGAAAATTCTACGTGGATACCCCTATTCTTATCCACGTTGATCTGTCGCTCTTGCTTCCGCATTGTTCATTCAGAGAAATATCTACGTAGATAAAAAATGACAATTCAACGTGGATACATTTTATTATCCACGTATATGCATCGCTGCAGTGTCCACGTTGTTTGCACTACAGGCGCTTATCTACAAAAAAATAAAACGCGTTCTCCACGTATATTTTCTCGTGCTTTACGCTACAATAGACGCGTTTACCGACTTAGTCAGGTTTACTTTAAGAGACATGCTCCAACTGGACCATCCTCGTGGCATCAACGTGGATAGTTCGTGGATGGACTCCACGGGCATCCACGCCGTATAACATAGCTATGATTCGGCCATCGTAAGCAGATGTTCCCGTGGCTCCGTGGGTAGCGGCGTCAACTGGTAACCGGAAGGTCCGAGGTTCAAATCCCAGCAAAGGTAAAGGTAAAAAAATTAAGGAGGGAAAATCGATAAAACCCAGAACAGTGAACGTTAAATAAAAGAAAAAAAAATTTCCATTTTTTTTTTCAAAAAATTATAAAAATATTTGATGAATACTATAGGGGTTGGTAAGCAGAGGACGTATCTATGACATATCGACGTGGATACCACGGGGAGCAGAGGGCCTATCCACGTCGTATCGCCGTGGAATCTAGTACCGCGACGCACTCGATGGTCGCGGCGACAATCCACATCGATTCAATGATTCTCGTCAACGTTGCATCCGCATCGATTCGATGTTGCCGTTCCCATGGGGCTCTGCATCTGTCAAAAGTGGAAGAACGTCGCTCGCCAGAGAATAACTTGGACTCGTCTTGTCAAAAAGCCTATAGGGGGAGAGGTGTGGGTCTGACTGGTCGCGCCAGCGACTAAGTCCCGAGCGGCTCGCTGCGCGCGGCCGCCCCGCCGCGTGCGATCGGGTGCCCCGCCGGCCGGCTGCCGGGCCGGTAGCGGGCGGACGGCCGCTCTCCGCGGAGAGCGCGCTCCCCTTGGCTGTCTGGCGGACTCGGTCGGAGACAAAGTTCCCACCGCGGCTAAGAGGTTAACCGTGCGCTGCGGCGCGCGGCCTCAGAGAGTCGAGGCCTCGAAAAATACCCCGCGGGGACGCGGTGGTTGCGAGTCCATACGGATCGGGCGGATTCCTCAGGGAGTCGGCAGCCCGAAAAATAGCGCGCTTCGGCGCGGTGATTGAGAGTCCGTACGGAACGCGCAGAGTCCTCAGAGGAACGAGGCCTCTGAAAATAGCGTGCTGCGGCGCGGCGCGGCGCGGTGAGAGGAAGCACGCACGCGACGCGCGGAGTCCTCAGGGACTCGAGGCCTCAGAAAATAGCACGCTGCAGCGCGGTGAATGAGAGTCCGTACGGATTGGGCGGATTCCTCAGGGAGTCGGCAGCCCGAAAAATAGCGCGCTTCGGCGCGGTGATTGAGAGTCCGTACGGATCGCGCACAGTCCTCTGGGACTCGAGGCCTTAGAAAATAGCGCGCTGCGGCGCGGTGATTGAGAGTGCGTACGGATCGCGCACAGTCTTTAGGGACTCGAGGTGTCAGAAAATAGGGCGCTGTGGCGCGGTGAGTGAGAGTCCGTACGGAACGCGCAGAGTTCTCAGAGGAACGAGGCCTCGGAAAATAGCGCGCTGCGGCGCAGTGAGAGGAAGCACAAAGGAAAGTCCGTACGGATCGAGCAGAGTCCTCTGGGACTCGAGGCCTTAGAATTTACCACGCTGCACAGTGGGCTGGATTCAGAAAAAGGTGGACATTAATCAATTTTTGAACTTTAAGTTCCGAGTTTTTTCTCTACGGAACTTAAAAGTATAATGTCTGAGCTTTCTAAAACTGGCCGAGTTATATTTTTATATGGCCTAACACACCTTGTAGACGCGCTCAAAGATTGGACTTTTGTCGGCAAGGAAACTCGCGCGCGAACCTACATAACCTACACATTTTGAGATATCAATTCTTAGTTACCTGAGACACTGTAGCACAGAAGCAACACACTGGAATCATATTTCGAACCTTCATCTTTCCGATTCTATTGATAGTTTTTGACTTTATGCGCGTATTCCTTTTAAAAATTGAATTTTCCTAAGAGCCTGCAACATGAACAGCCGGCCGGGGAGTGCCGTCTTTTCATTGACTTTTAAAACGATTTCCGTGGATTTCCGTTATTTCACGAGTATCGCAAGAAAGCTTGAACATCACAGAATGTATTCCGATTGAGATCGGCTGCTACAACCCGCAACATTGGGCAGGAGCACGAAATAACTGAGCTGGTGTGTCGGCTGTCGCCATAGCGACCCAGGCGAGCCCGGCGCGGCGGCCGCCTCGGCTGGCCCGGCCGAGCCGGACCGCCTCGCCGCGCCGCCGCCGCGCCCGGCCCGCTCCGCTCATCGTGTGCGGTGCGAGGTGTGAGCAGGTTGCGGACAGAGTCTAGCAAAGTAAACAAGTGCGATCTCTCATCATAATTATTTCGCGAGTGAAAAGGAGTGCAGTAGTAGTGTGGTGAGTACTAGCTTCTCTCCTAGACAATGTTTCGTGATCGTCTTTGTGAGTGCAAGATGCAGACCCATGTCAACATAAACATTGCACTGTACAGTAGGGTAGTTTTGTACCTTGGAGGGAAATCCAAGTCCGATCTCTTTGAATAGCCATGTTAAAGACTGTGGGAAAACGTCATAATTGAACAACGGGCCTAAAAGGGAGAAAACGGGCATATTTACAAAAGAGTACACCATAGAGTGTACACAAAAAAAAAATTGGCTTCCAAATCGACTATTTTTTGTTGGTGTCTCTGCCATTGTTTAAGAGTGACAGTGTCAAATACCCATTGAAACTGACACTTTCCCTGTTTTGGCTAATTTTCCAAAAACTCTTTTAAATGACTGAAATGGGTTCAGGTGAGGCTTTTCTTTATCTCTTTAGTCTTGTGATAGTGTAAGAAACATCAGATAGACCCAGAGAAGCATTTAAAATAGTTTGGGATTAATCTGTTCTGGTTTCCGGAACATTTTTACTTTCACATCATGCATGTAGCCTTTCTACGCAGTTATTTGACTTTGAGATTTGGGTAAGTGCCACGTTTTAAAAAGTAAGAGTTAAGTGGTAGGGCACCAGGGCCCCTTTTTTACTTTAACTGGAATATTAATTATTAGGAACAGTCTGAAGTAAAAAATTATTAAGAATTTTTATTCAAATTTTAATTAAAATTATTAAGAATTTTTTTTCAAATAGTACCCAAAAATTAATATTCCAGTTAAAGTAGAAAAGGGGCCCTGGTGTCCTCCCACTTAACTGTTACTTTTTAAAACGTGGCACATACCCCAATCTCAAAGTCAAATAACTGCGTAGAAAATCTACATGATCTGAAAGTCAAAATGTTCCGGAAACCAGAACAGATTGATCCCAAACTATTTTAAATGCTTCTCTGGGTCTATCTGATGTTTCTTACACTATCACAAGACTAAAGAGACAAAGAAAAGCCTCACCTGAACCCATTTCAGTCATTTTAAGGGAGTAGTTAAAGCAGACAAAAGTTGAAGTTTTCATGGGTATTTACCACCTAAAAAAATACTTAAGAAAATTATTTTTTCAACTCTGTATCAATACTAATGTGTACATTGTACACTTCAAATAAAGAAAACATGTCATGTACACTTTACATAAATTATATATGCCATGTACATATACACTTTTATACTTAGTTAAATGAATACATCACTATGTTTACATGGAAAGAGTTAACACTTAAGACCAAATTTACAATTAATGTTTTTTTTTTTAGAAAAGGGTGATTTTAGAGATTTTAGAGTTTAGGGGGCATGTACTGTTGACATGGAATCTACATAAATAGTTTACCATATGTGCCAGTGTTTCTTTTACGGTGATGGTGTTCCTTCTCTTTCTCTGTCTCTCCATTCTAGAGAGGATTCCCATCATGTCTTTTACACATAGGCAGCTATATGAGAAGTGGAAGGAGAGGGGTCCTATCAGTTTGGATAATTTTGGACCATTGATACAATATGTGTCCTCTGAAGTCAAGGCCCCAGACGTCAAAGAACTGCATGATTCTATTACAGCTATAGGATATAAAATTCATGCTAGGTGGGCAAAATCTTCTAGAGTGGCTAGTAGGTTTGAAGCTGCTAATAAAGAATGGCTAAATAGATTAGTAGTGTTAAAATCAACTGGAAGCAAGACAGGTGAGTTAGGTAACTCAATTTTAAAGACTTTTTTTTTTTTTGGGGGGGGGGGGGTGTACACAGTTTTGGCACTCAAACCGTTTTTCACATATTTTTCTGATACATTTTACATTATTCCCCCTCGCGATTTTTCGACCTAACATTTATTATAATTTTAAGGTAACAAGTTGACAACTAAAAGAGGAGCCCCTGAAAAGGAATTCAACTCAGTAACTCCCCGGCAGAAAAAAAGAAGAGTAGCTCATCTTAAAGAGAAAGCCTGCGCAGAGGAACTTGCATATGCTGCTGAGTTGAAACTGAGGGAAAACGGCAAAGAGGATGCTGCAAAACTTGTGCACGAAGCAGCCCTGACAAGCCCCACAAGACCGTCAAAACTCCGCGAGGCTCTTAGAAATCCTAAACAGAACATTATCAACCATACGCCTGAAGAGGCTCTGTCCCTGTATTTAGATTTAGGTTGTTCAAAGGGGCAATACCAATTTATGCGGAATTCATTTTCCAACCACAGAGCACCGGATTTTGTGCCGACATACTCTGAAGTAAAATCCGAAATGGACAAATGCATTCCACATAATATATTAGTTACAGAGGAGGTTGCAGAAGTGAAGTTACAAGATTTGTTAGACCACACAGCAAGTAGGATTGCCATTCATCAAAGGGATGTTTTAGAAAAGGTTTTGAAAGAAGAGTCAGTTAAGGATGGGATTTTTGAGCTAGTTTTAGAAGGGAAGTATGGCTTTGATGGTTCATCGGGCCATTCTAATTATAAACAAAATTTTTCAAATTTGTCTTTGGACGATAGTTCTATTTTTATGTCTTCCTACTCACCCCTAAAGCTAGCTCCCAAGAGTGCTGCTAACAAGCTAGTATGGTACAACATCAAAGCCTCTTCGCCACGGTTTTGCCGCCCTGTCCGACTCAGGTTTCAAAAAGAGACGACAGAGCTCTCTTTATTGGAAAAAAAGGCATTTGATCGTGAGATAGAGAGCTTAGTGCCCACTGTCATCGAGTCGGGGGAAGTCCAGGTGCAAATTCACCACGCTCTTTCTTGCACAATGATAGATGGGAAGGTGTGCAGTGCACTGACAGGTGTGAATTTTATAATTTTATATTTAAAACTAATAATAAGAGGAATAAAAGGTATTCACTTTAATATTTGTTTAATAAAACATAGGAAAGTCCGTGCAGAGATGCCCTATATGCGGTGCCTACCCCAGGGAATTCCACGATTTGCCAGCTCTACTCAAAAAAGAAGTGTCTCAAGATGCCCTCAGTTTTGGTCTTTCACCGCTGCATTTCGGAATTCGGTAAAAAAAGTGTACCAATCTCTATTTTGCAACAGTATCTTATAATTCTTATATTGTATATATTCATTTTACGATTTATTTATATTTTTTTCAGTGCTATGGAATGTCTACTCCATATTTCTTACAGAATAGATTTTCAGTCTACTGCAGCCCGAACACCTGAGCAAAAAACATTAATGCGTTTTCGCAAAGGCATTGTTCAAGAGGATTTTAAAGAAAAAATGGCGTTAGTCGTAGATATGCCTAAGCAGGGATGTGGCAGCTCTAACGATGGGAACACAGCTAGGCGTTTTTTTAAAGATCCTTAGAGACAACAAGTGCTATTTTAAAAATCAATCAAGATTTGGTTCTGAGCTTTTCCGTCTTGTATGACGTTTTGAATTCTGGATTTTTTATATTAGTTGATAGGTTTCAAGAGTACTGCATGGACACATTTCATTTGTACCTAAAATTGTTTCCTTGGTACACAATGCCCCCAAGTATTCATAGGATACTCCTACATGGATCTGAGATCATTGACCACTGCCAAAGTAGGCAGCTTCCTGTTAGTTCGTTCTCCGAAGAGGCTCAAGAAACTAGGAATAAAGACCTTAAGAAGTTTAGGGAAGACCGCGCGCGTAAAGCCGCAAGGTAAAGTATCGCATTGCATTTACAGTTTTATTACGTTGCAATATACTATTTTTTTTATTTATTTTTTTGTTTTTTTGGTACATACATTCATTTAAATTTCGGTGGTAAACGGCCGAGATTTAATCTTCTTTCCGTGTTAATAAATGCGCAATGCGGTTCGTCTACGCAAAAATGGGCAAACAGCGAAAAGTGAGGATGGGGGTGGGGGCGGAATCGGATTCTATATTACTCTTTGCGAGATAGAGCTATTTCTGTTCATTATTTGACATTTTATCCACATTGCAGGATACTAACTAATGAAGATGTGTTCCGGAGGATGCTGGTCACGTCTGATCCCTTGATCTCTAGCCAAAGGAAGAGTGCTAGGTTCAGCAGATCAGCCAAACAGCTTCGTCCTGAAGTTCTCCGTCTCCTTTCTGTGCCTGACTTGCCAAATAATAACTAGCATATCGAGTGTATACGTACTAACGTTTACTGACCCCAAAACTTTGCCTTATATGGCCAAAAACACACTTTTCTCATAGACAGTACCGAAACAAACACATGCTTACATCGTTTTACATCAACCTACACCCTTACCTACACACAAAAAAATTTTAATCAAAAATTTCAATTTTTTTTTCCAAAATCCGAATTTGGAAATGACATTTTAAATTTTTCTTTGCGGAAATGAATTCTACGCGTCATAAAACCCCTGTACCCCAAATTTCATGCAAATCTGAGAAACGGTTTGGCCGTAGCGATTAATGTCCACCTTTTTCTGAATCCAGCCCACTGTGCGCTGCGGCGCGGTGATTGAGAGTGCGTACGGATCGCGCACAGTCTTTAGGGACTCGAGGCCTCAGAAAATAGGGCGCTGCAGCGCGGTGAGTGAGAGTCCGTACGGAACGCGCAGAGTCCTCAGAGGAACGAGACCTCGAAAAATAGCGTGCTGCGGCGCGGCGCGGTGAGAGGAAGCACGCACGCGACGCGCGGAGTCCTCAGGGACTCGA
This sequence comes from Frankliniella intonsa, assembly GCA_033675135.1. Lineage (NCBI taxonomy): Eukaryota > Metazoa > Arthropoda > Insecta > Thysanoptera > Thripidae > Frankliniella > Frankliniella intonsa. The sequence goes on along the minus strand of JAWJED010000043.1, from coordinate 12,677 downwards.
GGCCTCAGAAAATAGCACGCTGCACCGCGGTGAATTAGAGTCCGTACGGATTGGGCGGATTTCTCAGGGAGTCGGCAGCTCGAAAAATAGCGCGCTTCGGCGCGGTGATTGAGAGTCCGTACGGATCGAGCAGGGTCCTCTGGGACTCGAGGCCTTAGAAAATAGCACGCTGCGGCGCGGTGATTGAGAGTGCGTACGGATCGCGCACAGTCTTTAGGGACTCGAGGTGTCAGAAAATAGGGCGCTGCGGCGCGGTGAGTGAGAGTCCGTACAGAACGCGCAGAGTTCTCAGAGGAACGAGGCCTCGGAAAATAGCGCGCTGCGGCGCGGTGAGAGGAAGCACACAGGAGAGTCCGTACGAATCGAGCAGAGTCCTCTGGGACTCGAGGCCTTAGAAAATACCACGCTGCGGCGCGGTGATTAAGAGTGCGTACGGATCGCGCACAGTCTTTAGGGACTCGAGGCCTCAGAAAAGAGGGCGCTGCGGCGCGGTGAGTGAGAGTCCGTACGGAACGCGCAGAGTCCTCAGAGGAACGAGGCCTCGGAAAATAGCGCGCTGCGGCGCGGCGCGGTGAGAGGAATCACGCACGCGACGCGTGGAGTCCTCAGGGACTCGAGTTCTGCAAAAATACCACGCTGCGGCGCGGTGATTGAGAGTGCGTACGGACCGCGCAGAGTTCTCAAAAAGTCGAGGTGTCAAAAAATAGCGCGGCGCGGTAAATGAGAGTCCGTACGGTTTGGGCAGAGTCGTCAGGGACCCGAGGCCTTAGAAATTACCACGCTGCGGCGCGGTGAAGGAGAGTGCGTACGGACCGCGCAGAGTCCTCAAAAAATCGAGTTGTCAGAAAATAGCGCGCCGCGGCGCGGTGAATGAGAGTCCGTACGGATTGGGCAGAGTCTCTCTCTCTTTTTCTCTCTCTCAGATAGATATCTGTATCTCTCACTTTTAATATCTCGCTTTCTCTCTCTTCCTTGCACTTTCTCTTTTCTATCTTTCAAGTTTCCCTTTCTCTCTTTCTACCTCTGAATCTCTCTCTCTCTCTCTCTCTTGCTCTCTCTCTCTCCCTCTCTCTCTTCCTCCCTCCCTCGCTCTCCCCCTCTCTCTTTCTCTCCTCCTCCCCCCTCTCTCTCAATCTCTCAATTTCTCTCTCGCTTTCTCTTACTCTTTCCCTCTTCCTCTCTCTCTCTCTCTCTCTCTCTCTCTCTCTCTCTCTCTCTCTCTCTGTCTCTCTCTCTCTCGCTCTCCCTTTGTCACGCTTTTTCTTTCTTTCAAAAGGTCACACTGCGTTTCTTTCTGTTCTTGTTCTACTTCCTGTGTGTCTAATTTTCTTTACTTTTCCCCTTAGTTTTTGCTCAGTGTAAAGTTATTCTGGCATCAGATTGGGAAAAAACGTAACGGCAGAGTTTCCACGCAGTTTGACGTGAATCTCTTCTCGCGACTCGCTATTCCCTCGGTAGTGACTAGGCTCTCGTCTTGTGTGGACTAACGGTAAGCGTTAGCGCATGGTGCCCGTTATGCTTCTGTTAAGACATACAACTTGGTTTGTCTTAAGGTGATGTGATCGTCGCATCAGATTGGGAAAAACCAAGCGGTCGAGTTTTCGCGCATTATAATTTAAAACTCACCTCACTACCATCCCTCACCTGGGTATCAACTTTGCTTTCATTCCGAGCGGACAGCCGGTAGGCTTCCTCTTAGATGCGAGCTTCGCCACATATTTGTCTCACACCTTAGTTTTTGCTCAATATGATGTAATTCTGGCACGAGGTTAGAAAGAAACGAAGTGGAATTGGTTTGGAGCAAAAAGTCTCTCTGCTGCAGTTTTTCTCCCTCTCTCCCTCTCTCTCTCTTTCTCTCTCTTTCTCTTTCTCTCTCTCTCTATCTCGCTTGCTCTTGTTTTCTCTCTCTCTCGCTTTATCTTTCTTTCAAAGTGTCGCACTGCATATCTTTTTCTTCTTGTTCTATGTCTTCTGTGGCATATTTTTCTTCTTTCTCATCTCTCTCTTTTTCTTTCACTCTCTCACTCTCTCTCTCTCTACCTCTCTCTCTCTCTCTCTCTCTCTCTCTTTTTCTCTCACTCTCTCACTCTCTCTCTCCCTCTTGATCTTCCTCTCTCTTTTTTAAGGATTCCGTGTGTGAGGCCTGAAGAAGCCTGCTGGTGCCCCTGCCCTGCGCTTCGACGTTTACGCCCGTGTAGCCGTGAATTAGCTGGTAACGGGGTAGAAACTCCTCGTGCCGGACATGAGCCTATCGCCCCTCTCAGCCGGGAAGTCCTTTATCTTGCTGTTATGGCGGGTCCTGAGTCATTCCCGTGGTGCAGTCAAATGTCTTAAGCGTGCAGTGCGGATTTGACTCGGGGCTTGCAGCAGGCGAGTCGTTGCAGGTGTATATTCATGTTAGCAGAGATGTTTTTATTTTTCTTTTTCTGTCCCTCAGATACTTTTCAAAGTGGCTGTTGTATGTACAGTATTGAATCATATCACAGCCAGCTTTGAGAATTACTTCGTGGCCAATCCTTGTCGCTGCCGCTGTGAGTCACGAAGGGGAGGCTAGGTCAAGTCGCGTTACTAAGACATTTCATGACTAGACCAGTCTCCTCGGCGTGAACGTCCCCATCGTCGTCACCGCTGCCTCCCGTAGGTTGCCCCCCGGCTGACCGAGCCACGCTGGGATGGGTTGTCTGCACCTGTGTAACTATGCGGAAAAAATCCAAGTTACAGGGTGTAAAGTCCACACCACAGCGCGCTGCAGCCATCAGGTGCGGTGGCCCCGAGACGAGCACACTGCCGAGCCGGGCCGAGTATATCTGAGGACCCCGTGTGTGAGGACAAGAGTAAGTCCTAATGCCCCTGTCCTGCGCTTGGACGTTTACGCCCGTGTAGCCGTGATTTAGCTGCTGACAGGGTAGAAACTCCACGTGCCGGACATGAGCCTATCGCCCCTCTCGGTCAACTTGTAGGCTCACCCTAAGAGGATGGTAGGCTCAGCCCAATTATACACGCCTGCGCGCGGCGCACTTCAAGAGAGTCCCAGCTACTCGCTCCGCTCACCCACGGTCCGTAGTAAGCGAGTGATCCTCAATCCCGCCGTCAGCCCGGCCCTGGCGGGCCGGGCGGCACCTTATGATAGTCCGCGTTACTCCTGCCGTTTTCCCGCGACAGGTCGAGTGATCGTGACGACCACAGAGCGTGCGCTGTGAATCCTCAACAAGCAAATGGTGGGGGGGAAGGTACCGCTCCGCCTTCCCCAGTCGGTAACCCTCAGGGAGCGAACAACGACGGCATTGGCGCTCCTTTGGCTACCCAACCGGATCTCGATACGGACCCGACGATCTCGGTTAGTATCCCTTTCGAACCTTCCATCTGCCCAGAATGCCTGCGCAATCGAAAGGGATACCATGGCCTGAGCCTACAAGACTACGTGGCTCACCTGAAAGGTGATCATCCTAGGCACTCCGTAGTCTTCAAGTGCAAAAACTGTCACAAAGTTTTTCGAACGCAGCACGGGGCTCAGTGCCATGTCCCCAAGTGCCGGGGACCCCCTCCGACCGAAGTACGACCCCAAGGGGTGTACGGGTGCACGGCGGAGGGGTGTACTAGGTCTTTCGAGACAAAGATTGGGCTGTCACAGCACAAAAGACACGCCCACCCCGCAGTACGCAACGTGGAGCGGGAGGCTCAGCTCCCCGGGCCCGCTGGACGGCCGCGGGCCCTCAAGGTCTTTGAGGAGGATGACATCTCCATGATGGTGTCATGGGAGGCTGAGCTCGCAGGCATAACGCGAATCAGTAAACTGATCGCTGATCGGCTGGATGGTAAATATACCTCCAAACAGATAGCTGATCTACGGCGGACCAAAATGTACAAGAGCAGGGTGACAGCTGCGCTTGATCCAGGAGACCCCCCAGGTCACCTGGAGCCGGGTGGTGTCCACGTACCCCCGGAGGCCCCTGGTGCGGGGGCCGGTCCGCCGGGCGCGGCAGAGACGGATACGGAGCCGGTCCTCTCTAGCCAGGCTGATGCTTTCAGGCACTCTCCGGAATTCGCATGGTGGAGAGCAGGGATTGTTACAACTCTGTCTATGATCAGGGTAGACAACCTTCCCGAGCCTGCGAATGCCGTCTACGCTAAAGTCTCGGAGTTTTGCGGCAGCGCCCCGCAAACTCCCTCAACTAGAGCTCGCCGACCACGTGCTCGCAAAGAGCGTGGTAAGAAGTGCACCGCTAAACAACTCAAGAAGTTCGTTTACGCGCGTACACAGGAATTGTTTCGGAGTGATCCCGGCCAACTTGCTAAACATGTTCGCCTGGGTTCCGATCATACAGCGCCCAATCAATCCATCCTTGATCGGGAGCAAGTCAAAGATCTGTATGAGGGTCTCTGGGAGCAACGACCTAGGGTAAAACTCCTCTCGCGAGTGACCGGGGGACAGCCCCCCCCTATCACTGTGCCCAGTCTGCTAGGCGGAATTCTCATGAAAGAGTTGCATGAGAACATCTCGCGAGTAAACAATTCCACGGCTCCAGGGCCGGACAAGATTAAGAAAGCTGATATCAAGTCTGGCCCACGAAAGGTTGTTATATTACACCTGTACAACCTGATACTTGTATCACGGGTCCTACCATCCGCATGGGACCTGAACCGCACCACCCTGGTTCTTAAGGAAGGCAAAGATCCAGGCGACGTGAAGAATTATCGGCCGATCACGGTTAGCTCCCTCTTAAGCCGCTGTTTTTGGAAAATCATGGACCAGCGCTTAAGGAAAGTGGTGCGGTTCCACAGCCGTCAGAAAGGCTTCGTGACGGAGGCGGGTTGCTTCAGTCACCTCAATACTTTTAGCAATGTGCTGCGGCACGCGAAACGCGTAGGACGAGGGCTTGTGGCGGTCCAACTGGACATCACAAAGGCTTTTGACACCGTGCCTCACACGGTGCTCGCGCAAGCTCTCTTGTCTAGAGGAATTCCACCTTGGATGGCTCAGTTGGTGGAACAGTCCTACGCGGGTGCGAGAACGGCCATCTCGCACCCGGAGAGCGACATAGAGATCAGCTTCCAGCGGGGGGTCAAGCAGGGTGACCCCCTATCGCCTTTTCTGTTCAACTTGGTTATGGATAACCTGTTGACAGAGCTGGAAGACACTCCGGGATATAGTATTCAACCTGGGCTTTCGCTCTCCGCCCTTGCTTTCGCCGATGATCTCATTCTGCTTGCGTCGGACGCCCCGAAAGCTGCATGTCTCTTAGGAAAGACCGACCAGTTCCTGCGGGATCTTGGTATGGCACTATCGGCACCAAAAAGCTATGCCTTCGAAGTGGTGCCGATCAAAGACTCCTATTTCCTAAGAGACCCCGGAGTGCAACTGCAAAGTGGCGAGAAGGTTCCGTTCGCAGGACCGGCGGACACCCTGACATATCTGGGGGCTAAGGTTTCCCCGTGGAGTGGAACCGACCTAAAAGTGACCCGGGCCCACCTGTCCAGCGTGCTGGGCAGAGTGCAAAAGTTGGCCCTTAAGCCTCACCAGAAAGTGGAACTTCTCGCCACGCACCTAGTCCCCGGTTACTATCACCAGCTGGTGCTGGCAGTCGCACCTGTGACCCTTTTGAGGGAGCTGGATAGAGAGCTGAGAGTAGCCGTTAAGTCCATTCTTCATCAGTCACCAAGTACGACAAGTAGCCTCCTCTATTGTCGGAAGAAGGACGGGGGGCTAGGTTTTCCAAAGTTGGAGCGCATCGTGGTCGGCTCGGCTTTGAAGGCGGGTGTCAGATTCATGCGCGACAATGACCCCGCGGTCGCCACCTTAGCGCAAATAGTGACCGAACGCCGTCTTAAGTCACTAGCGCATTCAGTCAGGCTAAATTGGCCCGTCGATGAAGAGCGGATAGACGCTTGGAAGACGGCCAATAAGGTGGCTGACCTGACCACATGGCGTGAGCTCGTATCACAGGGAAAGTCGGCTCAGGCCTTCGCCGACAGTGCAGTTAGCAATAGCTTTCTGTACAACCCAGAGCTTCTAAAACCCTGTCGATACTTGACTGCACTTCGTCTGCGGACGAATACTGCAGCCAATAGAACGTCGCTGAATAGAGCCACGCCCCTACAGGATCTAATGTGCAGGCGCTGTCATGCGCAGAATGAGACCCTAGGCTAGGGTAGTCCAGGAAAAACCCATGGTTAAAATTTGGGGGGGCATGTTGACCATAAGGTGTCATTTTGCGAGAAAAAAATCAGAAAAATTGTCCCGAAAAAATCGGATGGTATTTGACCCCCCCGAAGTGGCTTTTAAGTTATTTTGTCGATTTGTTCCGCGGATTGCCTACTTACAGGGGCTCCGATAGCCATTTCAGCCGTTTTAACGCAGATGAGGGGTGTTTGGGGGCTCGGGTGGGTTGGGAGGTGACAGGGGGGTGGAGGGACGGCCGAAGGAAGGTTGCCTGGAGGGGGTGGGGGCTAGAGGGCATTCGCGGCCTTTTACCGTATTACAAGAGCGATGTTCTGTGTTTAGGTGCTAAGGTAAGTAAGAAATTAAATATTTATTTCAAAGTTGTGTTTTATTTAAATCTTTTCTTTTCCAGTCTTATCATACATTGATCTATGTTTTTCTACAGCTTGCAGCACAAATTGTCGCTGTGATTCATCATGGGTAAGTTTGTTGCCATTTAGATAATTTTTGATCAAGCTAACTCCCCGCTCTGCGATGTCATTTACAGGGATAATGTTCCGGACCACATCTAAGCCATGGTTGAAGTCGGGATCAGCAGGCCACTCTTTTGGATCTTTGTCCATGAATCTACTTGAAGTTTTAGTAATTTCAAAGAAAGTGAGAGAGTTTTTAGTAGCAAAGTCGCTTAGGTTCAGCGATACTACTTTTCTGTTTGGGGGAAGCCCAGCGCGTGCCAATGCATCAACAGTCCCTTCCTTTGAACGAATTGACCTGACCATTTTACGCTTTTCTTGGAGAGAAACATGATCATCAAATAATGCTAGACACACCAGTTTCTCAGATAAATACCACAGATGATTTGCCATTTTCCCAAAAGCAGCTTTCAGGTGGGGCTCTTTCTCCTCTGACAGCAAACGCATGAGTGCTAAATCATTCGCGGGGGCTCTCACGGCAGACGGACATTCAAACCAATTTTTCACATAGAAATTAGCAAGAAATGCGCACACTTTGAAAAAGCAATCACTTTGTGCCTGGAAAGGTGGAGTACACTTTCAGGAAGCCAGGTGCGACATCCAAAACACGTTGGATGGCGAAGGCACTCTATTCTTACAAAATTTGGATGTTCGGGAAACAGCTGAAGCTCACGACGGCACAAAGTGATTGCTTTTTCAAAGTGTGCGCATTTCTTGCTAATTTCTATGTGAAAAATTGGTTTGAATGTCCGTCTGCCGTGAGAGCCCCCGCGAATGATTTAGCACTCATGCGTTTGCTGTCAGAGGAGAAAGAGCCCCACCTGAAAGCTGCTTTTGGGAAAATGGCAAACCATCTGTGGTATTTATCTGAGAAACTGGTGTGTCTAGCATTATTTGATGATCGCGTTTCTCTCCAAGAAAAGCGTAAAATGGTCAGGTCAATTCGTTCAAAGGAAGGGACTGTTGATGCATTGGCACGCGCTGGGCTTCCCCCAAACAGAAAAGTAGTATCGCTGAACCTAAGCGACTTTGCTACTAAAAACTCTCTCACTTTCTTTGAAATTACTAAAACTTCAAGTAGATTCATGGACAAAGATCCAAAAGAGTGGCCTGCTGATCCCGACTTCAACCACGGCTTAGATGTGGTCCGAACATTATCCCTGTAAATGACATCGCAGAGCGGGGAGTTAGCTTGATCAAAAATTATCTAAAATGGCAACAAACTTACCCATGATGAATCACAGCGACAATATGTACTGCAAGCTGGAAAAACATAGATCAATGTATGATAAGACTGGCAAAGAAAAGATTTAAATAAAACACAACTTTGAAATAAATATTTAATTTCTTACTTACCTTAGCACCTAAACACAGAACATCGCTCTTGTAATACGGTAGAAGGCCGCGAATGCCCTCTAGCCCCCACCCCCTCCAGGCAACCTTCCTTTTAGCCGTCCCCCCCACCCCCTGTCACCTCCCAACCCACCCGAGCCCCCAAACACCCCTCATCTGCGTTAAAACGGCTGAAATGGCTATCGGAGCCCCTGTAGGCAATCCGCGGAACAAATCGACAAAATAACTTCAAAGCCACTTCGGGGGGGTCAAATACTATCCGATTTTTTCGGGACAATTTTTCTGATTTTTTTCTCGCAAAATGACACCCTATGGTCAACATGCCCCCCAAAATTTTAACCATGGGTTTTTCCTGGACTACCCTAACCCTAGGTCACATTCTCGGTCAGTGTGTTCACACGAAACCGGCACGGATCCGTAGGCATGATGAGATTAAGGACTTCATCTACGAGAAGGTCCTTAAGAAGAAGGCAGACCTGGCAGTGGTCACAAAAGAACCCCGCCTGAAGGAACTTCTTGGGTGTGCCAAGCAACCGGACCTGATCTGTCAGATCGGTCGGGGAGTCTTCGTGGTCGACGTAACTGTCCGCCTCGAAGACGCTGGGTACCTCGAGAAGGGATATCAGGAGAAGCTCGACAAATATAACGGGGTCCTGCCAGGCCTCCTTCGGCACTACAATGCCGCCGAAGGAGAAGTCCTACCAATTGTGGTAGGAGCGCGGGGGGCGCTACCCACGTATACGGTTGAGGCGCTCAAGCGCCTGCAGATCTCCAACCGCGGCGATTTACAGACTATAAGTCTAATCGCGCTTCGTAGTTCCATAGAGATTTATCACAAATTTCTGGACTACGATGCCCCCCGCGTGCCGGTGTCCTGAGTTCTTCAGGCTCCGGGTGTAAGCGGTCCAAGGCGACCGGCGACTTGACCTGCATCTTTTTAATGCATCCGAGCCTCGTGGTGTAGTGAGCCACTATTAAATCACTTGGGCCGTACGTACTCGTACGTACTCGCATTTCCTTAGGGTAGCCAGTACCCTTCTTTGTTTTAGCCTTTGACTGTGCTCGAGTCGCCGGGTGTTTGCCGAGTCTCATGGCGCGACAGCAGCGCGCCATAAGGCGGCGGGTTCCAGCCTGCAGTGATGCGGCTGGTGGAGGGCGGCCTCCGCGAGGCTTTCCCTGGATAGCCGTTCGCGGTGAACCAACTGCCCGAAGCGTGGTTGTCCACGCGCCTGCTTTCCCGATCTCTGCGAGTCCATGGACGAGTTCCCCCCAGTGGGAGGACCCCGCTTACAGTATGGGACAGTGTAATCTCGAGTGTGCAGACAAAGTGGTACCCCTCGGGGTCAGTCTCACGCTCACGACCGTTGGTTCCCCGGATCCCAACCGGTAAGTTGCGGCTAACGCCGTTAGTTAATAGCCAAATGCCTCGTCATCTAACTAGTGACGCGCATGAATGGATTAACGAGATTCCCACTGTCCCTATCTACTATGTAGCGAAACCGCTGGCAAGGGAACGGACTTGCAGAAATCGGTGGGGAAAGAAGACCCTGTTGAGTTTGACTTTAGCTTGATATTGTATAACGACATGAGAGGCGTAGCATAAGTGGGAGGTGCTTGCACCGACGTTGAAATACCACTACTTTCATCGTTGTTGTACTTACTCGGTTGGACGGGGCGCGCCCCCCTCGGGCTTCAAAACCCTTGGGACGGCGGTCGTTCTAGCACCAAGCGTAGAGATCGGTGTCCAAGTCGCGGACCCTCGTGGCAGGCGAAAGCCCTTCGGGGTCGTAGTCGGCCCGAGACCGCACTAGGCCCGAGCTATTCCCTGCGTGACCTGATTCGGAGGACATTATCAGGCGGGGAGTTTGACTGGGGCGGTACATCTATCAAAGAATAACGTAGGTGTCCTAAGACTTCAGCTCAGTGAGGACAGAAACCTCGCGTAGAGCAAAAGGGCAAAAGCTGGTTTGATCCCGATGTTCAGTACGCACAGGGACTGCGAAAGCAAGGCCTATCGATCCTTTTGGCTTGAAGAGTTTTCAGCAAGAGGTGTCAGAAAAATTACCACAGGGATAACTGGCTTGTGGCGGCCAAGCGTTCATAGCGACGTCGCTTTTTGATCCTTCGATGTCGGCTCTTCCTATCATTGCGAAGCAGAATTCGCCAAGCGTCGGATTGTTCACCCGCAAATAGGGAACGTGAGCTGGGTTTGAGACCGTCGTGAGACAGGTTAGTTTTACCCTTCTGATGACTATAAATGTCGTTGCGATAGTAATCAACCACAGTACGAGAGGAACTGGTTGTTCAGACCTCTGGTTCACGCCCTCGGTCGATCGACCGGTGGAGCGATGCTACCATCTGTTGGATTATGCCTGAATGCCTCTAAGGCCGAATCCGCGCTAGATCGTCGTTGGCGACGATACATCTGGGAGTCTCGTGTGCCGAAAGGCGAGTACAGTCTATGTGACTAGGCTGAGCGGCTGTTCCTTACGGACAGTCGCCGCGTTGTGCCGCGCCGTGTGCTGTGCCGGAACGGCGGCGACCAGGGATTGAAACACCTGAAGTTGTGGCCCCCGGCTTGCAGTAGACCAAGGGTTTTTCGGAGTCGGGACTCGGAATCGTTTGTAGACGACTTACGTACCTGGCGAGGTGTTGTCAGCGGTAGAGCAGTTATCACGCTGCGATCCGTTAAGACTCTGCCTTCCGCTTGGGAGATTCGTGAATGTGGATCTCACCAGTCTCCCTTCTGTTTTGATTTTTTTCAAACAGGCGGAGCTACAGGCGGAAACACCATTAACGCGTCGTTGGAAAATCTCCTTTTTTCCTCGCCTTCGGGCGGGAGGAGTGACGACGCGTTTCGCACTCATGATCGCCAATACGCGACAGCAATGCTGCGCGGCGTTCCCTACGGGGACGCGTTGCGACTCGACACCGCCGCGTGTTGGGCTCGTATCGCGTCTCTCGCGGGGCGCCGCGCTGTTGCACTTTATGCGTACACGCGTAGAGTTGATGGCTGCGGCCTTCACCTCTCCGCTGTTTATTTTTAAAGTCCTTCCGATCGAGGATAAAGGTCGTAAGAGCTGCATTATACTCTAGAGACTTTTCTTCTGCGCGCGAAGCGCGCGGAAAAATTAAATATGCATGTTTTTAGTGCGTGTATATTTCTGCGGTGCGGCGTGAGGAGCGCGGGGCGGCTCGCGTGCGGTGATCGGATCGGGTCATCCCGGCCTGGGCCTGCCGTGCTGCGTGCCCCGCTGTGCTGGTCCTGGGCGGGCCTGGAGTGACCGGATCTGGTCCGCAAAGGACCGGGAGCGGCGTGGCTGGCTCGGCCGGGCCCGTGCTCGGCTGCGGTCGGGTCCGGCCGGCCGGTCTGAAGGCTTGGCTGAGAGCGTGGCGCCGGGCCGGGCCGCACCTCAAGAGAGTCCTCGTTACTCCCGCCGTTTACCCGCGGTCGGCGATGAGAGAGCGATCCTTCGTGCGGGGCGGGGCGGAGCGGCCGCCGGCCTGCGAGAGTCCCGTCGAGTGCTCCTTGAGTCCCGCCGACCGGTCGGGGCGGCTGGCTGGCACTTAGGGTCACCCTAAGCATATACGCCTGCGCCCGGCGCTCTTCAAGAGAGTCCCGGCCTCTCGCTCCGCTCGCCCGCGGCCCGTAGTAAGCGAGTGATCCTCACTCCCGCGGTCGGCCCGGGCCGGCGGCACCTAAAGAGAGTCCGCGTTACTCCCGCCGTTTACCCGCGGTCGCCTGTGTGCGGACTCAGGCCCGCTCGGGCGGGCCGGGCGGCACCTTAAGAGAGTCCGCGTTACTCCCGCCGTTTACCCGCGGTCGCCTGTGTGCGGACTCAGGCCTGCTCGGGCGGGCCGGGCGGGCCGGGCGGGCCGGGCACCTTAAGAGAGTCCGCGTTACTCCCGCCGTTTACCCGCGGTCGTCCGTGCGGGGAGTCAGCCCCGCCCGGGCGGGCTGGGCGGCACCTTAAGAGAGCCCACGTTACTCCCGCCGTTTACCCGCGGCAGGTCAAGAGATCGTGACAACCGCTGAGTGCGCGCGGCGCACCTCAAGGGAGTCCAGGCTACTCCCAGCGCTTACCCGCAAGTCCCGGGCCGTGCTCTGGGCCTCCCGCCGTGTGCCCGTGCGCCCGTGCGCTCTGCAGCCGCTCTGGTTTGCACTTGGACATGCATGGCTTAATCTTTGAGACAAGCATACGAACAAGGGATCTCGCGTCGAAATAAAACAGAGTCCCTCTTCCCGCGTCCCTTTATCTTCTGCCCCGTATGGCGCAGTGTCTGAAGTCTCGGCTTAGGCACTGCGCCTTTATGAGATTTTTTCCGCGGTGCGTGGCGTGGCGGGGGCAGGGGCACGGTAGAAGTACGAGACTCACACCGACTTCTCCCAGCCAACGGCCACACCGCGCTGGGTCTACCGGTTCTCATCCGAACACCGAAGTCAAGCAGCGCCGGGTGGGGTTAGTACTTGGATGGGAGACCGCCTGGGAACTCCCCATGTCGTTGGCATAAGCCCTTCTTTTGCCTCCGATCACTTGTGATTTTTTTCGTGTCTCTCTAGGGCTCGTCGAGTATTTCGGATCGTTTATACTCAGCGGAGCGTGAGAATAGACCGGGTTGACTCTACGTGTGGTCGGGAAGCGCACGGTACGCTAGGGCCCACGTTTAGAGTGACTTTGGCCGTGGTGCGG